>JAWNKW010000168.1:1800000-2038977 GCA_035041775.1 Chymomyza caudatula
TTCGTTTCGACATTCAGCAAGTTGCATGAGAAGTCTCACTCAAGAGATAAGTTTTAAGATATCAAAAAAAATCGACAAATCATCGAGAAATATGGATAGTAAGACCGCCTTAGCAACTATTGAGAAACACATGACACAGCAAGTGACATAATATTAAAAGAAAGTTTCAGAATGGTGAGGAATGTGTTTGTCTAGTTTGTGTCGATGTTACCGCAATTGGTCAAGAGAGACAGTAACTTTCGGAAGTGCTTTCGAGTGGAGAAGCGCGTGTCTCGGCCAGCAGTTTTCCAAATAATACAAAAAATGCGTCTAAATAATCTCAGCTTCGCGAAAAAATAATATTGCCACATCGATGGAAATAGCCGATTACCATCGATAACTGCAGAGTTACCCATTCGTTCGCATAATTTTTGTCGCTGCAGCACCAGAGGCAGACGCTGTGTTGAATCAAACTGTCACTTCATCGTATGGGCTGCCACTGTTAGCGGCAGGCCACAGGGCTTTTTCGGTTGCGGGTCTTTAGCGGCTCCAGTGTGTCAGCTGTATAACAAAATACACGAACGAACTAGTGCCATAAAACTCACTCACGAGTTTCTATAAAAGTATACTAGTTCGCTACCTGCATATTTGCTAGTTATGGACCATAACGTAAAACACTTGAACTAGTTAGGATCTAGTACCGTCGTAGTATGACTACATGTCTATGTAGTCTCTACATGTAGATACAAAGCTGGAAAGCATCAACTATGTCACAGCTTACAAATTGTTAAGTCAAAGCTTGCGTTTCTGTTTATATGTCAAGCGTTTGATTGGAGCAATAAATACTCGTTAAAGGTGGACAACTTGTGTGTAGATAAGCGTTTTTTAGCTACATCTTAGGAAACAACAATAACCCTCTTAATGATTGATGATAAGCGGAACGCTGTTCAAGTTCATAGAATCCAATTTCTTATTGAGGTCTTTGCTTTTGTCTGCCAAATTTCTATCAATAGTTTAGGCATAGAGTAAACAACATGACAACAGCTGTTATGCCCAGTCGAAGATCCCAGCGTTCCGCTGAGCTATTCAGTTATTAATGAAGCCACCACTTACTTTTACACTACTACTCTATATAGCCTCCAATGTGTGTTCATATTTGATTGATGGATGCATTTCGTCGCTTACAAGCTCATCAAATATTTACAGGAAAACTTTCGCTTAGGGTGGCAAACAATGGGCAGTTGCAGAAGCTCGGAGAGCATTGCAAAACACGGTGTTACAAGTGAACTCTAACAGCGATAAGTCGCTTGTAATGATTTCATGTAATGTGTTGAAATAGTTGAAAGGCTTTGTCATTTATTTACATATACAAGTCATTTTAAAGTATTTTTATGTGTTGTTGATTAAATGAGCTCTTTTACTTCGATTATTACGTTAAGTCCATATGGAAGGCGAGAGGAGATCAATATGTGGAAGAGCAGGGATGATGCTAGGAGGTTCTTCCAAAAAGTCAAGCGTCTGACTAAAAAATTTATTACCGCGTCTTCCTGTAGAGATTCGGATAGGGAAGGCAGCACTTCTTTGTCTTGTTGCTACTTCCGGGGTTACTTAACGAGACACCCAATCACAGACGGAGGGTTCTCATTCAAGTTCGCAAGAAAACTGACGACTAGTGAGTCAAAAGAGTGATTTCAGCAGCTTACCTTTTTAAGCATAGTTTTCTCTTGAAGGGAAACATTTATTGGCGCGCTTTGAGGGGAAACAAAAACTTGTGAAAATCTTGTATTACGCTCGAAAGGAGTTACACTATTGTGGTGTTCCGATCAGATGGTGTTACGCTTATGTCTGCGCTCTAAGCAGCTTAAGCGAAAAGGAGACAATGCATGATTATGTACGGTTGTAGTTCAATAGATGACGCCACATTATGCCAAGTGGGAGGGAACTTACAGTACAACTGACGGGCGTCCCGTGACTGCTCTATATGATGAACACAAACGTTTTTTTCATAAAAGTTTATTCATGCATGTTTGAGGATACATCGTTGTCTTGCCTTTATGTTAAAGTTTTTAGTACCTTGAAAGTTACACGTTTTATGTCGTTAGTTCAACTTTATAGTCTCACTGTGTCTACACCTAGTGCCAACAACAACAACTGCTTTACACACAACGATGGGGAAATTAAGTTTAATGGAAGGCGTATTGGCTACCTGCAGCCAAATGGAAAAGCTCTTACCTCTATTATGATTGACCATTCCAATGGTCAATGCAAACGGTTTCGCTATTGCCTCTTGGTATCATCAGTTTGGCAAAACTCAGCGTTGACATTGACTGTGGTTTGCGGTCTGCGCACAGTAACCACTTTTGCTATTGCCAATATTGACATCTATCTCAGTTTAGGCAGTTTGCAAAATCTCTCTGGCATTGAAGTTGGATAGCCACAACAAGCCATCAACAAGTAGACGCATTTTGGTTCGTGGTACTTGCTGCTTGTTGTCTTGTTGGTTTGCGGGCTTAACTGGTTTGGCATAAAAGCCGCACGAAGGGCTAATTGACAGACAAGTTGGTTTTTACGAACTTAATTAACGCTTTTCTATAGTTTTTACAGAAATTTTCACACTGTTCTTGTCATTTCGATTAGGTGTAAGCAGGACTCAGGCAGCTTGCCACATCATAAATTAACAAGAGAAAGTTGAAACATGATCCGGCATAACTTATTCGCCAATGTTTGCACTTGACGCTTTTCAACTAATTTAGCCAATTGCTCCCAATGGTACAATTTATTTGGCGTTTGCGTTCTAATTAATCCAAAGCATTTGCTATATGGCTGCTAAGATTTGTTGAACTCTACATGGACATAGCTTGGTTTTCCTAGATTAAGCATACGCCATGTTGTCTACTAAGTGTTTAATAATACTGCATTTCCAGCTAATTCAAATTTATGCTAGCTCTTTACAAATTAACATTTAGATTAGAAAGCAATATCTTTGCACAATGCAGCCATAAAAAAAAATATAAAAAATAATTTGCATTTTCATAAATATTCATTGAAAAAACCAAAATGCGCAAATGTTGGTTTGGCTTATGCAAATGCAATCCGTGGCGAGTTCCCTTTATAAAGAGTTTCTACTGTTGCAAGAAAAAAATATGGCCCCCGTTTCAGTAGCCATTCAAACGTTTCTTGCATTATACAAAAAACATAAATAAAATAAATTTGTACTATCTTGTCTTAGTTTCTATACTCTTTAAAAGAATTTTTGTTGACTAGATATAAACACCCGTTACCGGGTTACGGTCTAATGTAGAGTACTTCTCCAGGTGGCTCATACCATCTTCCATTGGGAGGGAGGATTCACGCGGTGGACCCAAACTCTACGCACAATACTGTTAAATTTCTGGGCAGATTTCGCGGCGCACATTAGCTCACTGTACTAACACCTAATGGTGATTAGAGCAGCTAACCCATGGGCACCACGTGGAGCTTGTTGGAGCTTTACTTGGTAAAGTAGAAACAGGGATCAGGGAGCTTCAACCTGTCCTACTAGAACCCAGGCCCTTTCTCCTTTAAAAGCATTAGGCTTTATTTTTGTGTAGTTAGTTGGTCAATGAGTTGATGAATAACCCTTTTTCTTCTTTTTAACTGGCCATAACAACCCGTGCTCGGGTGACGGCCTGATGCAAATATCTCCTTTATGCT
This sequence comes from Chymomyza caudatula, assembly GCA_035041775.1. Classification (NCBI taxonomy): domain Eukaryota; kingdom Metazoa; phylum Arthropoda; class Insecta; order Diptera; family Drosophilidae; genus Chymomyza; species Chymomyza caudatula. The sequence continues at coordinate 1,803,673 of JAWNKW010000168.1, forward strand.
TCTCTGCTTTGCGCGTGCCTGGTCCAATTGGTGACACCAAAGGTAGCTAGTGTGCTCACTACCTGGTCTTTCCAGCGGAGGCATGGTCGTCGCCTCCCTTCGACACGCGCATTTCTCAAAGGAGTTTCTACATCCATACGCACAACATGACCTAGACTGTAAATGCCATCGGAAAGCTCATAGACTGCGTCGTTCCATCGAATGCAATAGTCGTTGCCAACGCGTAAAGGGCCAAAGATATTACGGAGTACTCTCCGCTCAAACACTCCGAGGGTATTTTCATCACACTGCGTCAACACCCATGCTTCAACGCTATAAATCAAAACGGGTCTTGTAGAGCGTTAGTTTTGTTTGGCGGGAGTGGTCTTTACTACTCATTTGCCCACTGAGACCAATATAACATATATTGGCTAGAGTGAATATCCGCTTGATCGCCATGCTGACACAGTTTTTCATCGTGACGGTGGTGCCAAGGTAGAGGAAGTTCTTGACAACATCAAAAGTGTAGTTTTCAATATCAATCTGAGAATCCAACACCTGTGTCTTTCTACTCGAAGAAAACATATACTTTGCCTTGCTCTCATTAACAACCAAACCCATCCTTGCAGATTCTCTTTTAATAGCCGCAAAGGCTCCAGTAACTGCTCACTTTGTTCGACCAATGATATCGATATCATCTGCGTATGTAAGCAACTGAACACTGATATAGAACATAGTCTCGTTCCTATTTACTTCGGCCTTACGATTTGACGTAGTGTGAATATCTGGTTTGTTGTGCATTTACCAGGCCTATCACCACATTGATAAGGTCCGATGAGTTCTTTCGCAAACGGCTTTAGTCTGTCACACAGTACGCTCGATATGACCTTACAAGCAATAGAAAGAAGTCTGATACCCCGGTAGTTAGCGCACACCGTGGGACACTATTGTCCCAATCATCGGGCATGCTCTCATCTAGCTATATTCTGAAAAAGAGCTGGTGCATGCATTTTTCCAACTCATTGCAGGCAGGTCATCTGCGCCAGCAGGACTTCGGGAAGTTACCTCCGGGAGCGGCATTATCCTCATCATCGACCGATAGTAGGCCAGAGAAGTGTTCCCTCGACAACCTGTGCATATCCTACCACATTTGCCTCTGCATCGCTACAGGAAGACGGTCCTGTACCCAATCCTTCAGCCAGATGCATGACTTTATGGATGAACTTCCTAACGTTATTCCTGCTTCGCATATCTCGAACTATCTGAAAGAAATTAAAAAATGATCTTATTTCAATATGTTATTCGTGTAGTTTTTATGAAATTGCACGTTTTTTGAAGCACCCTGTAGTCAAAACATAGTAAGGATTAAGCTATTACGAAGTAAGATGATTCCGCTGTGCCAAGGTCATCCAAAACAGAAAACACGAATCAGGCTACTCTATGATTTACGAGCCAGTGTTTAAAGTAGTAAAGTTTGAAAAAGAAGATGACGAGAATAGATGGAAAAGTTACCCAAATTTGTTCTCATTTAGGCAGATTAAAATTTACCTTTTTTTTCTGTTTGTCAAGCAGTTCTACAAACAGACTTATCAACTCTTTTTTCGGTGTAAATCCTTAGAATAATAGAGAGTTTTCCAAATGTTGTCCATACCAAAAAACATATTATGACCTACTATGTGTTTTTTTGATAGACTTTTCGAACTATTATGTTACAATAATACTCTTTATTAGAGTATAAAAGTACGCATAATAGAAAACTGGCAACTGATAACTTTTTCTACCTCGTTTTGCAGAAAATGAAATGTACAAAAATTTGATTTGTCAGAAACGAAACAAATAATAAAAAGTTATCTTGCAACATGTTGCTGTAGTAGTAAAAGTTGCGTCACAGCTGCAAGAGTTGCCACCAGTAATTTCTACAGTTAGGGCAATTTATTAAAATGTCTAACACAAGCAGCAATTTAAGATGCTATTTGGATACACATAGAACTCAAAATGCTGGCAAGTAAATCATTTTGATGAATAATAAAAGATACTACTCAAAGAAACGAGATGATGTAATGCCACTTAGCGGCAGGTGCCAGAAGTCTGGCAACAACAACTGAGCCAATCGATGCCAATGAAACAACACAAAACCAACACGAACTGGGGTTGGGGTACAGCGTTCCGCACAAGGTTTTCAGCCGGAGTCGCACTGAGGCGGAGCTGGCCAACTGACTTTGTTCGTCAACCAATTAAGCGTAAAAGGCAGAAACTGTAACTGAAATGGTTTTGCATATTTGAGTGCATGTAATTTTCGTACATGATCTCATTGATATGCAAATTGGCCAAAGGGCCAGATGAGTAGGGGCAACACGTGCACAAGTTAAACAGAATTTCACAATATTTGCGAGTTATTTTCGCATTAACCGAAAGGCCATGGGTGGGAGGCTTAGTCACTGTTGACTCTAGACTTTGCAAATGTAAATTTATTTTAATTTAATTTGTTGTTTTTTTACCAGCAAAACATTTCGACATATCAGCAATGTTCACAAAATTAATATACTTTACATATAAAACAGACACATATTTGGGTATATCTTTTACAAACGAGATTTTCATTTTTGATGTACATTTTTATCTGAAACTTATATTAGTTCGAATTGTTGCATGTTTGGTAAGACTCCTTAAGCTCGGGCGGGCGTTCGTTTAAATCCTTTCAGTTATGGTATGGTTTTCCGTACGGAGTTGGCTGAAATACGCTTGTTTCACATGATTCTTATTTTCATACATTATATTATCGCCCTATTCGGCCTTTACCGCACTCAATCAATGCTTCTCACACACTGATCGACGGTGGCTGATCAATTGACTGCAGTAGCTGCTGCTGGATACTGTAGCCAGTCCTTAAGCGCATTCAATGCGAGTGTGAGCGAGACACACGCACACTTTGCTAAAACAGTAACTGGAACTTGACTTACCAAATAGACCTGTAGGAAAATTAGGACTGCAAGTTGGTGAACTTATTTAGATAGTTCGCCTCGCAACACACACATGGACATGAAAAGCAATGGCTTCGATTTAACTTAAACAGTTCCACTTTTTATCTGTAATTTTTTTTTAGTTTAACCGGAAAACTAACTATATTGCTGCTTGGTAAACACAAACAAGTCGACATTAATTAATCCAAAACTATACCTTCTACTTGGTCCTTCCAAGGGAGATATGGCCTGCCCCTTTGTTCAACAGTAACTTATTCATCCATACTCACAACATGACCAAGCCAGCACTCTCTTGACTATGCCAATGTCATTGTAGAGATCATAGAGTTCGTCGTTCCATCGAATGCGTTATCAGCACCGTGCATCAGCGACACGGAGCAAAACGAAAATCATGAGCGTCTTAACGAGTGTTATTTCGTCTGGCTAGAGTGGTCTCTGGTACTCACTTGCCTACTGAGACCAAAGCAATTGGCGGCCAGCAATCTTGTGTCCACAATACACTTGGTCTACGATATTATAAACTTGCCAACAGTAAGCAAAGGAGCTTGTCAATCAGTAGTTCACGTGTGCGGCTAGTTCGTTCAGCATCCTCTTTTGGCTAGAGTGATGCTCCGCATTCTTTCTGATGGTCTTGCCAAGTTAGACGAAATCCTTGACAACCTCCTCCGTCTTTACTCATAGAGATTATATACTTTGTTATGCTCTCATTTAAAACCATTCTCTACCTCTCAACTTGCCAACAGTAAGCAAAGGAGCTTGTCAATCAGTAGTTCACGTGTGCGGCTAGTTCGTTCAGCATCCTCTTTTGGCTAGAGTGATGCTCCGCTTGATCTCTAAACTGACATCATTCTTTCTGATGGTCTTGCCAAGTTAGACGAAATCCTTGACAACCTCCTCCGTCTTTACTCATAGAGATTATATACTTTGTTATGCTCTCATTTAAAACCATTCTCTACCTCTTCCTCAATAGCCGCATTGGCTCGGGCAACTGCTCGCTTAATAAGAACAATGATTTCAATATCCTATGTGTAGCGAGCAACTGGCCACTCTTATAGAATATAATAAGGCTCCGATGCACTTCGGCCTTTCGCAGCTCACTCCCCTTCATAATGTTGAAGCGGTCGCTGAAGACGTTGACTGAGCTGCGTGTGTTGCTCAACGTCATCCTGCATAGTCGAACTAACTGTGCAGGGATACCGAACTCAGACAATGCGGTACGATCCCTCAACGGACCAAGGGATGGTGGCTGCCAATTTGGTACTTTTACACATTTGAAGGGTCACAGAGGGTCGTCAACTCTCTGCAAAATCTTTCGATCTTCCATTGGAATTAGGGTTTTCCGTAGTGGCTCCAAAGCCCTACTCTAACACCGGCTGGAGTTAACTTTTTTAAGAGAGAGATTCTTGTCACCCTGGCGATTGCCAGGTTAACAGCGATCAGAAGCTTTCACTCTATTCTCAATATAAGTTGACAAAAACGCAAGTCAAATGGTTTGGTTCATAATCGATTTAGTCGCATTACTAAACTTGTACTAATTTAAAGTACTCTGAGACCAAAAGCAGTTTGAGTACGTGGAAACTCCATTTCTCTATCATTTTGTATACATCATCATATCGTATATTTATAATAGGTGCAAGTTGTTGTTCACACAACAAGTACTTACGCAATATCTAATCGGAAAATGTTATTATAGCCTAAGCTCTTCAAATTAAACTTCAATTGGTTGAACAAATAGATGTTCGGTTTCTTTAAGAATTACCCATATATATCTTTAAGTAAGCAAGTATAACCATAACCAGCTGGTAAAGTCGCACAGCTTCCGTTTGTTGCTTACACATCGGTGCTCTTTAAAACAACAACAACAAAAGGAGTTTGCGCGAAAATTGCAAACAATGTTGCGAGTTTGTGGGGGGTGAGGGACGCTTTTCTTTTTCTCACTCTCTTTTCACGCGGCAAGAGGAACCACAGTGCGCACTTCATAAATATTAGCACTTTGTTTGCAAAGCGCCAAGACGAACGATTTTCACACCTTTTCCTGGTTTGAGGCTGGGTGTTTGAGGTGGGGTTGGGGTTGGGGTTGGGGGGTCCGGGGTTGGCCAAGGTAATATAAATAATAAGCATAACGACAGGCAACAACAATGCGCACAATAACAACAAAAGCAATAAAAGCGTAACAACTGCGAGGTAACAAAAGACGAGGCAGCAACATCCAAAGACAAAGACAAATAAGTTAGAAGTAACAAATACAAATGACAATTGACACAAAATGGCGGCCCTACTCGCCGCAGGCTCCCAGCAGAGGGTTCCTTAAGTTGGCGTCTTCAAACCGTTCTCAGTGTCTCAGTCTCAGTCTGTGTGTGTGTGTGTGTGTGTGTGTGTGTGTGTGCGTGTGTTTGTGTGTTTCACGCAATTTATTTTATTGTTGTTTCGCAAACAACTTACATAAGTTTTTGTTACCGTTACCAGAGCTAGGTACGCAGTTAACAGTTCATCGTAACTGCACTCAATTTTGTCAGCCGCAAAAGTTGTAAACTGCGAAGGTACGAAACGTTTGTAAAATTGGCCCAAAACTTTAAAAATTGTTGCATATGTGTGCGTTTTTTATGGGCAATCGCTTTGCATGAAATATTCCCCCTTATTTCAACATATTTTATGTAGATTACACCTCCAAATTCCACCATTAAATATTTGCATGAAATAACCTAAAAAATATTCAGAAAAAGGTGTACAACAATAATAAAAGAAAAGATAGCGAAGATTGTTTGTGTCAAAGTTTTCATACTCTTATCGTTGCTTATAAATAGAAAAGTGTATTTTACTGATATTACACTTCTCAAGTTGCTTTGTATGGTATCAAGCGGGATTTCTCAACACCATTCTCATACAGTCAACCGTGTTTAAGTCACCGCTCTACCTTATGTTCGTAGACTTTCAGGACTTTTTACTGGCGATAAACGATGTACTGACTGCCACCGTAGGTAAATCTGAAAGACATGATATCCAATGGAGAACTCTAAACGGGAGGTACCAATCGCTGCAAGTGAATGGAGAGTTGGCTGGTTATAGGCTCAGCTACAACAAGACCTAAATAGTGACCGCGCAGCAAATCATCGGATTATTCGTAGATTGACCTCCATTAAAGAAGTCTAACATTTTGATTATAAGGCAGTTTTGCATTGTCCGACAAAGAAACACATGTGATGTTAATAGTAGTATTAGTATGATGTCCCCAGTATGGGATACCAGTCAAATCCCTACGAATTCTCAAGGTACACGACGAGTTTGTAAACAAATAACTACAAGGTAATCAACAGTCTTTGCCGAAGCAACAACATAGCGCAAAACGTGGCCACAGCTGAAGTATCTGGTCGTAGATCGAAAAAGATGGATGAATTTTGTCATCATCCTACATTTTACACGAGGTTAAGGATTTATATATATTCGATTTCTAACGGATTTGAGGCCGCTATGTTTGTGGATGCCTATACGAGCAGGCTAATGTCCTTCGAGTTACTATCTTTCGTTTTTTTCAGGTGCTCCCCGCTTAGTGAAGTAATCTTTTGCAATGTCGCAAATCTCTTTGAATGTGTATGTTTACTAGGCCAGTTCTCGTCGAGCATTTATCCGATCAGCTGGCTTCTATATCTTAGGCAATTATACAGAATGGATACAGAATGTGATTCGAGTTCTCGCTGCAGGTCACCTCGAACAGAAGCTTTCCACACCTAAGCAGAGGGAGTTTTTCGAATCATGTCAATGTCTTACCACCTTCCCCCGTCACATAATTTCGTGGCTTACACCTATTGGGTGTGTATCAATGAAGCTTATAAGGTTTAATAAAAGGACCCGTATATCATAGAAACCGGACCCGGATTTCTTTCCACAGCCCTGGTAAGGCTCTATACCTAAGTTAAAAGCATTCAGAAATTTCGTTGAATGCCCTAGGCTCTGAACACTAATTCTAAGCAAGATCGACTAGATAATAAAGTTAACTATCCAGAGAAAGAGAGAGAAATAGAGAGATTATCTCTCCAGGAGAACTATAACGCTAACTGTTACTGATATTAAAAACAAACTTACACAAATAAATCCACTGCGGATGTTATGAGTTACAAATAGCAGACCATCCGGAAAAATACTCTCTATTACGATGTAAACCATCCTGCAATAAACAACATGCATCATGTATATACTACAAATAATTGTGTTCAAAATCATGTTGTGTCTATGAGGATGGGTTACAGATTTGCATACACAAAATAAACATTGCAAACAAAATCAATTCAAAGCCAAAAAGTCAATCAAATTGCTGAAATAAAACCATGCCGAAAATTACAAAAACAAACAGTCAACTTCTGATAGCGCACACAAAGTTGTGTGTGCAATCAGCAGCTGCAACCGTAAACTAGAAAAAAAAGTTAGCCATCTTGTGCGAACCAAAGTTTCGAAATCACATACACGGAAAATAACGGACAGCACGGCAGCTCGAGACCATATTGAAGTCTCATATCGTAATATGAGAACGAGTCAAATGAACGATGAGTTAAAAAAATGGAATGAAAAGCAAGTTCATTTGAGTTATAGATGAAAGCCCAGAAATCAGGTCGGAGGCTGCTCAGATAGGACAACTAGATCTTTACCGAATTCCATATGACGAAGTGTAACCAGCAGACAAAGATTGTAAGTACGTGCAATGCTTTCCTCCGTCGTCCATTAGTTGTTGCGCTGCATGCAAGAGTTCTTTTGCAGAATATAAAGAGATGAGCGGTGTCTTTTAGACTCTGCCCTCAGGTGAATAACTAAAGTCATTCGCGAAAGCACCCATTGGCCCTAAATACAGAGTAATTTTCAACTCTCTGAACTGTTTGAAATCGTGCGACGCTTCGAACAGTATTGGGTATTGATAGTCATCCTACAATTCATGTTGGGAGCAAAAATCTTTCGTTTTACGATCTGGAATCCCAGAGACAGTAGCGAAGACAAGCGTCGAGCTTTAGGAAGCAGTATCTCTGACCCAACACTGCCCTACGTTAAATCAACAAGCATCTTTAATCTTACAACTAAAACTATTGTCTTCCAGATACGACTTCAAGAGTGGGAAATAAAGAGAGGGGAGATTGTTTCACTTTCAGTAGTAACCCATCATGACCTCTGTCAAAAGCTTGCTTTACGTCAAGAAACAAAGTATTCTTTCCCATACTTTGCTTAGCGAAATCAGGAGACTTATGGGCCTTTATGAGCCTGGGTCACGATCCGAGGCTTTAGTACCAATGAAACAATGGCAAACTTTCAAGCACAAACAAAACAGGAAAACAGAAAGATAGCATTAAAAATCTACAAATTAACGCCAACGATTTATCCGGCAAGCTTTAAGCGTACGATTGTTAGTCCTGTCAGCACCAGGGTCATTTTTAATATTATTTTCTTAATCGTACCCTGCAACTCAGACCGAGTAAAGGGGAGCAATAAATATTCCAGACGACCAAGGCCGCTCAATAACATCACTTTTCTCCAACATATCAGAGGGTGAGGGCAAGTTAAAGGGATTAAAACAGCCCCTCGAGATGCACCGCTCAGCATGATCATCATCAGTGCGACTCTTTCCTCTTAATATTTTAAACCTATCTCCAAAGAGAATACTCGCCATTATTAAAAACCTCAGTGTTGTTTAAAAAATGGTCAAAATTATCAGTGCTCATTTGGACCAGGGCGTCCCGGAGGCGAAAAGCAGCAGCATTCCAGCATTCTCTTAAAATTATTTAGTAGCAGACAATTCCAAAGAATCAAGATCAACTTAACTAACAATGAAAAAATGCCAATGCGGAATAGCACGGTAAACACCCCAATTGAAACAGCTGTGCCTCACCTTACGATTAGTGTCATTGCGAAATCTGGTGGGTCCAGCGAAGTTCCCCTACGATCTCTTCTGTAACATCCTTACTGCCTATGCTTGGCGCCGTACTCATGATGCCATGTGCGCTGTTTGTTTCTTCAGTGTGGTATGTTTGTTATGAGACAAATAAGCAAGTCATGCCAGAGGCTCAATATCCTTGGCTGCTTGCCTGTACATCGAACAGTATCCACTGTTGCTATGCAGGTACTTGCTGGAGCTCGCCCGTTTGAGCTAGCTGCCATGCGCCTGGCTGTCAGGTTCAAACTTATGTGTGACTACCATCTGGAGGAGTGTGATTGGCTATGCGACCACGATTTGCAAATTTTGGTTGGAAGCAGAGAAGATGGGATGACGGTGCAGAGCGCGGGCGTATGGCACAACGCTTTATTCCGAACGCAAGCTCCGTCTACAGCCGGCGCTGGATTCCTGCTAACAAGACGCCTAGGTGCAGACCCTGGAGAGCATGAGAATGCTAACATCATTTGCCGAAGTTATATTCACACGACGACAATTGATGACAACGTCCTGGGTGGCTGGGGTTTCCCCACCCCAATCCTGAGCAGTTTCCGAAGCTGCTCATTTAAGTCGGCCTCTAGTTGGAGTGTCTGTGGCTGACACCTAAATCGCGAGTATAACCCTTTGTTCGACGTGAAGTTGCTGCTGTCCATAAAGCACAAGAAGTAAAAGATACACTTCACCTTTACCCAAGAGGGAGCACTCAAAGGGAGCTCTGAAATCGGTACTGAAAAGGCAACAGCTTCGGCTGATGTGCTTGGATGGGCGTTAGTTGGCGCATTGTACCAGACTCGTTGAGCTATGTGTACACTTAAGTGGCACTTTGGAGCACCGTGATCGGAATCCAACCTATGGAACATATTTCAGTGTAGGTTCGGTATTTCCTGCCTATGCTTGGTATTCCAATAAGAAAAACGGATACTTGTCTTGAAGGGGATCATCAAAATCAGCCTTACATGATTATAAGGACAGTAAGTAGACCCAACCTCAACCAGAGCAATCGTGATCGCAACTATTTCACAATACGATGGGAATAAGCAAAATATCATTCCTGATCACACCACTTTTCGTACAATTTGAACAAGGATGATTTGAATAACAAACAAACTTAGTTTCACTTATCAATAGATTTTCACTTTTATGTTGCTGTTCGAAAACTTCGACTTCAGTCTTTATACATATCGTTTTTTAATTGCCTGAAAAGAATGATCCATTAAACGAATGTAAATCTAGCTGAATTTTTGCTTTGTAACTTGTGAATGATAATCAAAATCAACTATCGCAGCAGCCACAAAAAAAATGTTGCCTGGCTGCAGGCGCCACATTACCCAACCACAGAGCACCACTTTCAGTTTGTATTGCAACTAAAAAAGTTTATATGTTCTCGTGTGTATGTGTGGTTATGTGTTTTGGGTGGCTAGTGTTGAACAATAAATAAAGTCTAGCCATTGGACGCTCCACTTCACTCCACTCCACTCTACACTGTACAACTCGAGCGTGCAAACAATTCGGGCATAGTTCAAGCGCCTGCTAATATGCAGTACATATAGCGTTGAAACAAAAATGAATAAACAACAAAATAAACAAAAACTTGTTTATGTTTGCAAAAACCGCAAATAACAAAATTTTAAAGCCATTGTGCACATACTTTTCCGACTGAATGTGGTATGCAATGTTATAAACAACAAACATGCCACCTACATTATAAGTTGCATAGGGAGACTCGCCGCACTCCAGTTGCACTTTATTGTGGCTAGCAAGTGGGTAATATTAACAGTGCTTTTTGTTGTTATTTTTTAGCTTGGTAAAGCCTAGAACTCAGTATCTTAAAATGCGTTAAATCTGTTACAGTTCAATTTATACATACAATGAGCTCCGCCCCCTGCTCGCTCATTTCTCATTTTCTTCTTCTGCTTCTTCCTCTCTTCCTTTTCTTCATCCTCTTCCCTTTCTTCTTCGTTCTCTTCCTTTCTCTCTGCCTCTTCTCTTCTTCTTTCTTTTCTACTTTCTTTTCCTCTTTTCCTCTTCATGTTCCTTTTCCACTCTTTCTTCCTCTTCCTGCTCCTTCTCCACTTTCTTGTTGTCTTTGTCTTTACTTTAATATTATTCCTCTTTATCTTCATCTTTTTCCCAATCCCCTGCCGGTTACCCTTCCCGTTACTATTAATAGGCGTTTCTTCGCTCTGTGAACATTTTACAAAAGTAAGCTAAAATTATATGTAATTTTTTTGTAGTTCTATGCTTTTTTGTCGATTAAAACGAAACCTTTAAGCTGATGTTTAGAACATCGTCCACATACAGAATTTTGGATTGATGTATATATATATATAAATTTTAGCAAACCCTGCAAACTTTGTTTTGCCAAAAAAAAAAAGATCGAAGCATTCACTATTTCACCTGAAATTTTTTATACCATGAACACATAGTGTACAAGGGTATTATAGATTTGTGCCATGTATGTAACAGACAGAAAGTCATACCTTTGACTCGGGCGATTAGACCATGTCCATCCGCCTGTCCGTCTGTTTGTATGAGTAGAGACACAACATTTTTCCAAAAGATGCGCGTAGTCCCATGTAAGACTTTTGCAGTTTACAGCCCTACAAGAACGCAACAAAAAGGCACCGATGGCCCTGTACTACTGGAGAAGAGTCATTGAACCTTAATGGGTCTTCTAAAATAGGGCAATGGATTTATACGGCAGTGGTAATGCCCATTTGGCTTTATGGTATTCTGGTTTGGTAGCCCGCACTGCAAAGGAAGACCAAAATTACAAAGAGACTATGCAAAATACAAATCCACAACAACCTGCTATGCATTACATTCGCATTTTGCACCACGCCTAGTGATGCCCTTTATACTATTATGTATGTCCGTTCCCTGAATTCTTATTGTCAGCAGTACGATTACGGGACTCGGGATATTGGACTAATGCTAGTAATGGTCACTCTACAAAACACTGCAGGGAAGAATGGTCCGTTTGAATTCTAGGAATCGACGTCGCTGCCTCTTTCTTCATGAATGGTTGTAAGCTTAAAGTGTGAATGTGGTATATACTCAGAAAAGTATATAGTATATAGGCTGCGCAATAAATATGGCACTAACATGCCTAAGAACTCGAAAATCATGTTGGGAAACATTAATATTTACAGTGATAACCAAGCGACTATTATTTCGTCTAATTCGACAGCGGTAACAAACTGCCGCAGATCTCTACAGGAGATGGATCAGCAGAACGTTCTTAGCCTCATTTGGGTGTCGGGACACCGAGGCATTGAGGGTAACTGTACTACCGCTCCTTCTCCTTGATGACTTGAGACTATGGCCACTTCTAAGCTCCAAATCAAGAAATTGAATGTACAAAAAGTCAATCAAAATGGAAGAATGTGACAAACAGTCGATAAACAAAAAATAGGGTATAACAACTATAAACGCACTGCGCAGCTCTGTTGCCTTAATCGTGAGAGGTGCTATGGTACCGTGGTGTTCATGCGGCAAGGCTTTCAGCGAGTTGCTGAGTTGCTGCGACGAGAGTTGCAGAGTTGCTGCGACGAGAAAAAGGAAGAAGGGGTTGAGCATCTCTACTGCTCTTCGTAGACGGAGGCTCAAATATATAGGCAACTACCTAGTGAATGGTATTTTAGATCTGCCCGAAATTAGGCCAAAAATGAGTGAAGAATTTATCGCCTTTCTGATTCTGTCTACGTATGAACAGGGAAGGCATGCTCTCAGATCCTACAGCATCACAATAGGTCGCAATATGGCCTATGTGTGTCATGCAAAAGGTCGGACAGCCGTCCTAACCTAACCCAACCGAACACTTACTATTCTGATTACCTAAACTTATTGAAACCTATCCAAAACATACAAATTACAACTTCATCTTCAATGGCGATGCGAAAATATTCGATTACACAACCTATGTGATAACAAGCGTGGATAACTCTCTCAAATATAAATTCCTCTATGGCCTCAAAGCAAATGAACACTGTACACGAAGCGATTATCTCATTATCTGCCCTAGATACCATATAAAAGCCCACTAACCACAACTACTACGCTCACTCCTAATCCAACCTGAATGCAGATACAACAAAATTCTTGAAACCTACTAGATTTTAGAATAAACCGAATCGCATTTAGTGCAAGTGTAAGCGAGGCAAACACACTCTCAACTAGAACAGTTAGGAAATTTGGGATTTCTGGGTGAACTCGAAATAGCAATGCAGTTCTAGCATTTTTCTTGTAAAAAATTAACAAGCAACGAAAAGCCACTAATATGGAAATTACTTAACTTACTATATTTGCACACGAAGAGTATTAAAGTTTCGTTATTAGCTAACTAGTTTTTTCCACTTCTTTTATGTCTTCGAGAGCCTTAATTGTTCATGCGCTGTTTTGATTTCCGTCCGGTCAACAAGCAGCGGCTACGTGCCTGCAACGCAGTCAAACAAAGATCATTGCAGTTTGGTGGCCACCACCCTGCAACCATAGCTACCAGATATTTAGTCCCTTTACATGAAGCTGCCTTAACGCTATTCAAAGCACATTCGAATATGTGTATGCGATTCAAAAGCGTATCATATGCATATACCCAGCATTCAAAATCAGATCAGAAACACATTTGCCTCAAAGCCAATTAAGGTTGCCAAGCGCAATGGGCTACCAGTAGTTCGAGTAAGTCGGGCGAAGACAGCTAGCTGTCAAATCATATGTATCCAACGGTGCGGATTGATGAAGTTACAGCTGTCAGAGTGTGCTCTTGCTCGTGCTTGTGTGTATGTGTTTTGGGAAAATATGATAAATGTGCATAAAATGTGCATGAATTCCCTGTTGCTGCTTTTGGGAATAGGGCGGGAGCAGTGCAAACTGTTGGAAGTTATGAGCCAACTTGCAACCGCTTGAATCTAAGCAGGCGTTCGAACCTTGATACATATCACAAAGTTCTAAGTGAAGTAGAAACGTTGGAAGCATTTAAAGGGTGTAGGTAAAAACCCGGGTGTATTCGCCGAGCTACCACAAACTTGCTAATAGGACTTCGTTTTGAACCGGGTTTTCCTCTATTTCTATGATTACACTATGCAACAAATTTGACCTCAATGAAAGGCCTATGACTCAGACATACCTTTTCCGGTAAATTTTGATTTTGACTTCGAGATTTTGAAAGTTGCGGAGTCAGAAAATCTCATATATCTTGGGGACCTTCCCACCGATCGAGATGAATTATAACTCGAATTGAAGATAGTTTAATATCTTCAATGTCTTCTAGGGAGCTTTGGTCTAACTTGATTTAATTGCAAGTTGAATGACAATTAACTTAAATTTATTTTTAGAAAATTGAAAATTCTTTTATTTTTTTAATCCGAATAAATTTAATCAAAAACTAAAAAAAAATTTCAATGGGTTATTTTTGGATTTAATAAACTGATTATTTGCTAACATTTAAACACTAATTTGAGCAAAATCGGTAATGAAATGGAGAATTTATTAAGGAATGTCGAAAAAAATCCCCCGTGTGGTGAGCGGGTTAGAGAATACCACCTCAGCATGTCAAAGCTTGTCGTATGAGGCGACTAACAATGACACTGGGTTCTTTCGAGACTAGTAGAGCTACCCCAGGCCTTAAAAGGGTGGTGCGCAGGGTTTGGGACCCACCACGTAAAACCACAATTCCAATGAAAGAATGTATTTACATCAGGCCGTAACCCGGTAACGGGTTGTTATGGCCAGTTAAGAAGAAGAAGAAGATATCGAAAAAATGCCACGATCGACCATTTTTTGAATTTCCGTATAAAAATAAAAACTTTGGAGTGAGACATACCTTTTCCGGTAACTTTGGGGTCGCTGAATTCATATCCAGAAACCGTTTTAAGTTATCTAGAACGGTTTTCGAATTGTCGCTGTTTCCAAAATTTACCGGAAAAGGTAAGTTTAAGACATATGCTTTTTTTTGTCACATAGTGTTATTAATACCTAACCACTATTTAATGTAAGGTTCAAAAATCTGTTAATACGTTTCGATGGTGTTACGCTTGTAGCCACCGCGCCCATAGGAGAGAGAAGGTTGCACCTTTGTTTCTGTGATCTGTATTAGTGAGAGCGAAAAGTCAAGCGTGCTTATGTTACTTTATTGGTATTGTTTTCGCGTTATCAAATGCGCACGCTGGATGGCCTCTCAAGGAGGGAAATCACATCTCAAGGTTTCACATCTACAGAGCGTCCCGTGACAGCTTAAATTTTTTGCTTGAAATAGCGATAACTCGGAAACCGTGCTGGAAAAAAGAAAAATGTTTACCGGAAGCGATATGCTTCAGCCAAGGCTATTCAATTTAGGTCAAATTTTCTGCATAGTTTTATTGAATACGAGTATAAAATATGTGAATTGACAGAAAGCAAACAGACAGAGTTTTAAAAAAAAGCGGTTTTTCTGTTTAGAGCATGATTCATGTGCTTCAAAATCCCAGAAATATCGGCTCATTGTGGCTCGACGACGCACCGCTTTTCAGCCTTGGCTTAAAGCTCTGCTAGGCGTTTAAGGTGATAAACGTCGCCATTTTATTGCCAATTGCAGCTGCACTAAACGACAAATGCAATTACATACATAGACACAAACTAAACTGGTTTTTGTTGCTGTAGGTCTTGGTCTTACGTGTATGTGTGTGTGTGCGCGCTCGTAAATTGCCAACGTGATATTAAATTACGTGTGACTTTCCACTTCCGTTGCAATGTAATCCATTTCCGGTTCGTTGGTTGGGTTACATTTAGCGTTAATCTCGTGCAAAGCGCTTCAAATAAATTATACAACTTGCTATACACACACACACACACACACACACACACACATGATTATATATGTATGTATGTATGTAGCAGACGGTGCATAAAAGCAACACAGCAAAAAAATGCCAAAAAGAGAAAAAGGGAGTAAAAATGTTTGGCTGCATACGAGAATTTGCAATTAAAATGCAAGCACTGATAGTCAGAAATAGAGAGAGAGAGAGAGAGAGAGAGAGTGGGAGCAGTTGGACGCCTCGTTGGCAACGTTCTCATTGGTCTCGCTACATTTCCCGTTTGTGGTTGCCGCTGTCAGCCACAGAGTCCGACAGACAGACAATCGGACAGTCGGGCATTACTATCGCTTGACCCAGTTCAGGGCATAAAATGCAGCTAGCGTTTTGGGTTAATTTATTAAACGCTAATGCTAAGAGTATACTAGCTACTAGTGTTTCTCGGTCAGAAGAGTTGTCCCGCTCCTATAGCCGAGCTCATAATGATGCGAATGCAATTTTCATAGACTCAGTTTGTTAATCTTCTTCTTAACTGGCCATAACAACCCGTTATCGGGTTACGGCCTGATGTAAATACATTCTTACGACCAGCTTTGGCCTGCTGAGGTGGTATTCTCTAACCCGCTCACCACACGGGTTTGTTAATACCAAATGCATTTAATTGAATGCTGCATGTGAGTGTGTACATAATCAAATTGGCTGCGGCTCACTTTAAATTGAAGCGCAGTATGTTATTACAGTGTATTATGGCTTATGAGCACAGTTATCGGGCTTAAAAAAAAAACATGCTGATTGCATTTTATCTCATATAGATGTGAAATATCTGGCACTATGTCAACAACACACACATCAAACGATAGAGCGTAATATGGCCTCGCACTAGCATCATATGCGCACAAAAGTATGCTATAAAAATATAAATTTCTGAATGTTATTAACAGTTTTTTATATCGATGTGTGTATTTTACATCTGACTGCCGCTCAAAAGCCCAAAGAGCATAAAAAGTACGCATATTATGCTAGAGTAGCTTTTACTTTTTATTGCATATTATTAATAACACAAGTTTTCAGGGCTTTGATTTGCCTCTGCTACATACATTTCGCTAACAGTTCAGTACTTCTAGGCTATTAATGACGTCACGCTTTAGCAGTTTTCGACCTTAATATGTTTTTAATGAAAAAAGTCGAAGTCATGCAGGTACTCAAAAGAGGTTTACTTATAATGAACCGCGAGCTGACCAACAATCCCTACATCTCAAAACATTGATGAAGAAGAGGAAAGCGAAGAAGGAAGAGAAAATGCGAAGTAAAAGTCGATGAGATGGCGAAGAATATTATGAAGAGGTAGTTGAATGGAGCGGATAAGCACGACGATGAGAAGTGCGAAGAAGAAAACACAGAGGAACGCGTAGAAAAAGACGAAAGGGAAGGAGAAGGAAGCATAGAGAGTCGCAAAGAGGATAAAGAATGTGGAAAAGGATCGCGAAGAGAAAGACGTATAGGAAAATGTTGTGGTTGGAAGAAAGTCCAAGATGAATGCAAAGAGGACGACGAAGAGGATGGCGAAGAAAAATTGAACATGAAGAGAAAAACGTCGAGGAGGAGTTAGAAGAAGCTGAAGACGAGGAAGCAGAAAGAAAGAGAGGGTGGTGGAGTGTGGCAACGATAATGGTTACGAGGGAGGTGGTGGGGAAAATGATCGCAAAGTCGAAGACGTGTAGGAAAGTATAGAGGAAGAGTAAGCCGAAGCGGACGAAGATTAGGAAGCCGTCGAGGGTGCCGTTAAGAAAGAAGTAGACGACGATGATAAGGAGCGCAAAGAAGAAGCACCTAAAAGGAAAGGCGAAAAGGAACGTAATTAAGGAGGTGAAGAGGAAGATGATAGTAACGAGAAAGATGAACAGCAAGGCGGAGACGAACACGTTTAGCATAGCGTCTAGGAAGACGAAGACGGTGAGTATAGCGTCGAGGAAGACGAAGACGTTGAGTATAGCGAAGAGTGGCTTTGTTTGCTCTTCGCAAGTTCTCAAGGAAAATTTTCATTAATGATCAAAGTTAATCTTTAACAATATTTGAAAGACCATATTACGCTTATTCCTTTGGAGATAAGCCACTTACGCCGTTAAAACGGAAGCTTTTAAAGAATAATTTTAAATAAAACTCCTTAATCATTAATTTTGTGACATCTGGTTCCAGAAAGACTAACGTAATAAGATGCTACATAAAAACTCGCTCTTTTTTCTATTAAAGCAAAATACTGTTCACGAACTAAATATCGGGAATTCCACGTGATGGAGGAAACTGACTGAATTCATTCCACAAAACTACATTTGCCAAACTATTTGCTTTTATGGGTAAACAAATAGGTTTATAATTTTAAGCTTGCGATAATCATCCATGTGCAATTAAATCTCTCATTTCAAATGAAACTTTAAACAAAACCGTCAAGAGATTTCGGGCACAAGTGTGTAGAAAAACGTTTTATTGAATATTACTGAAATGCGTTCTCCAAAAGGATTCCTATTATCCGTTACCAAGTTAAGGTGCCGTTGCTTCCCGCCGCTTCGACCCCGTGCTACTAAAGGTAAATAATGCACCCTCCACCTGTTCCTGCCCACGATGGCGCAGTCTTTGCCTTTTCTATCTTCCCGCATTGCTCGCCTTAAATATTATTTTGCCAGCTTCTTCTTTTATGCACACTACATAATTGAATCAGCGGAGCCGCTGGTTGTTAATCCGCTCGACTATGACCAAGTCGACGCATAGCTTGTGGAGTACGAATGGGATTAATCAAAAGTTTTACTTTAAGGTGTTCAGTAATTATTTTCACAAAAGCAGAGTTAGTTTCCTTACTTAATGCTTATGCATAAGCCAATCCTAAGCAGCTTTAATTAACTCCTTTGGCAAGGCTCTCAATTATTTTGCAATGGCATTGGCACTCTATGCTTTGCTCTAGATTTTCAGCTAGGAAACCATATCTATTTAAGGAGAATGTAAATCAACTAACTGCTCATTGGCTAATTATGTGCGAGTCGCACACAACCACATGAGCACCAAGCACACAAACTTGTACACTCACCATAATAGCTTTATATGAGCTTATAGTCCATGAGCGCGGCCATGTTGAATGTGTGTCATCGACATGGACGACGCGTCGTTAGCTAGGAGCAGCCGCAGCAGCTGCAGTGTGCACCGAGTGCGCTCATTATAAGTGCCGTGGCTTTAAAGTGCTTCGAATTGCCAGGCAGCGCTATGAATAGTTCAACGGGGTACACTTGGAGAAACAAATGCTTGAAAGCGGTTTAAAAGAACACACATCCTCTCGTAAAAGTTTAACTGTGTTCTAATTTAAAGGCTAGAGTTTTGGAAGGTGGAGCGCAGAATGCAATAGGGTGCTCTGTTTTGTTTTTAACATTCTCAGTAATCGGTAGCAGCAAATTTTAGTCCACTTTTCGACAAAGTATATTAATGACCTTAGTATTTGACTATATTTTGGGCGTTTATAGATAGGTATACTTATTATTTGGCTTTATTTTCACATCTAAAATAAAAAACTAGAAAATATTATTTAATTTGAAAACAAAAAGTACAAGAACATAAACAATTTTTTAAGATCTATCTATTATTTACCGAGTTATTTTCTTAAGTTAAATGGAGCATTTCGATCACTGTGCGACTTGATGCACCTATCAACCTGGAACGAACAGCATTTCGTTACGGGTCGGAAATCGTTTACAGTGCGAATAAAACAGTAACGAGAAATGTTAGTAGTTTGTCCGAAAACAAAGAAGAAGCCGAATCAAAAAAGGATGGCGAAGAGGAAGTCAAGGAATCGCATGTGGACGACGAAGATATGGGCGAAGTGCAAGGCAAAGAGGAAGATGTAGATAATAATGTATAAGAAGTGGTCGGGAAAGTGGAAGTAAGAAGTAAAAGTTGAAAAAGCGAGAAAAGGAGATGGAGATATGAATACCTATAAGAGATTGAAAAGAGGAGTATAATGAGCAGGCCACGCAGGTGGCAGAACCCCACAGTATCTTATATTTTTGCGATATATTAGGTTATATTTATGATTTTAATTAAAATTTCTGTCAGTGTAAGAGGGAGCGAGAACAAGCGCTTGTTTTTATTTCCACACAGTTGTTTCCAACTGCTGCTGATTTACACTGAAATATGACAGTTTGTGCTTTTATCGCTTTAATTGTTGCTCTCTTCGCTGTTCGCTTCTCACGCTCAGACTCCCTCTCGCTCTCCCCCTACTGTAAGGGAGCAACTGCCACCTGGTGGGCAATTGTTTACACCTTTTTAAGCAACACTTTGCTGCTGTGAATGACGTCGCTGCCGCTGCGAGGCAGTGTAGCGTCCTGTGTCATACTTTTACTTCCTGTTTCGCAATTATACTATCTATGTGCGTGTGTGTGTGTGTGTGTGTTCGAGTGTGTGTGTGTGTGTGTGTAACAGTAAATGCTTTTCATCAACGTTGTTTACAGCGTTAACGGCAAGCAGAAATGCAGGTCACTGAGCATACATACACACAGTTAAACACACAAACACACACACACTCACACACACCGTCAAGCGCATACTGACAAAAGCGTCAATTTCATTACATGACGCTTATAGCATCAGAATGTAAATGTTTAACCAAGTAGTAAAAGGTTCTACACTTTATGTGGCGAACTCTTATCCTACGCTTAGTCAGCCGCTAAGTATGCAACATAATATTGAAAATTGCAACATATGCTTCGGCATTCCATGGCATTCGATGTGGTCAGAAAAACACCACATAATTATGAGTTAGCCAAACATTTAGCACTCTTTTGATGCAAATCGCACATTGTGCAAAATTCAATTAATATGCAGGCAGTCATAATACGAGCATATAGAGTGTAAATAACCAGGTCAACAAAAGCAAACCAAACAGAACCTTTGAAACCGCAACGATAAACAGCAATTATAATACAAACAAGTATACGCCTCGTTTATTTTAGCCAACTTATATATGTGTGCATAAATCATTAAAGCCTCTCAGCTTACTAGGGGCATATTATTTTTATTAAATTATTCATACTATGGCAATTAAATGCTTTAATATATATTTCTTAATTGAAGCTAGCTCAATTCGATTTAAATTAAAGTTAATATGCAGTTCACTAATGGCTTAAATATAAATGCTTAATGGCGTCAGCATCAGATTTTAAGTAGATAAAACCGATTATGGAATTTTTAAATTAAAAACCATTAAAATATTTAAAACAAATATTGCAATTATGTTCACTTAAATATACATGCTACATAAAAGCAGGAAGATTTGCTGATAATCAACCGTTGCAAAAATCAATTGGGAAATGCTTTTTAAGCATTATAGGAAGAAAATATTGAATGCTCCGAATCTAAGGGGTGAGGGTAGCGAGCTCGGTCTGCTTGTCGAGTTAGCGTCTTTTTTTATGTTAAAAACTATCGATAGTTAATTTGACTTTAGAACTAATCGTTTATATTCTTTTCTTCAGTAATTAAGGTTTACAATCATTTCACGGTCTGTGACAAAAAAGTCATGCAAAAGAGGAAGAGGTGCGAAAGACCTGAATATAAAGGTCGCCTTGTCGTATTCACGCTTGTGATTAGGTGAAGACGACTTTCAAGCTCACTGACTGACGGACCTGTACCTTAAATTGCTCCATTGTTTAAAAATATATTCCTTTCTCCAATCTGTTGCACATGTGAAATCTACAATCCGTTTGGGTCTCTCTCTCTACCTCTTACAGGCAGAGCTGAGATTCTACCCAGAATGTAACTACCTAGATACTCTAGGCCCCATCTACAACGAACTTGACATGAAGAGAAAAAATGATGATGATGATGGTTCTTCCTCTACTTCGTCCACGCAGCACTTGCAAAAGTCATTAAAAAGAACGAAAAGCCTAGCTGCAGGGATACCATCTAAATAGTGTACGGTATTGGCGCATCTCTCCCGGTTCTGAGGCTGTACGACGGTGTGTCACGTTTTGCTTTTTTTTGCTTTGTATGCAGCTAACCATTTCCCTAGAAATCCTCCTACCGTCAGAAGAAGGGAAGTGGTATTGCCGTACCCACCCAAGCAGTTGCCTTCAATGCCTGTTGTGTTTTCTTATGTAGAGATCTTCAGCACTTTGTTACCAATATCGAATTTTTGATATTGGGTTGCTAACTGCAAACATATATGTTTTCCGATTTGTTTATCGAGTCCTAAGGCTTGGATTATGTTGAAGGTCTTCAGATCTAGTAGCTACTCGGCAAGCTGGAAGAAGAGTTCATAAAACTGAAACTAATTAAAATCTATGTATGTACCTATGTTCAAGAACGAGTATAGACGATCTATCTGACTTGTGATCCTATTAATCGAACATAAAAATGCCTTCGACCAATTTGCATATAAACGACCTTTATTTTGTAAAAAATTATGTTAACAAATACAAATTTAGAACTTATTGTTGGTGCAACCCAAGGTAGATTCCCGCAGGATCGCATGTCATTCTTATTGAATTGGGTATTATCTTTTATTTTACATTTTGCAGCTTCTTCGAACTACGTCAATTCGAGGATTACGCAGTACTCTTCTCTCAGCACCATAAAGTCTACGTCTGGGGATAGTGGTCTCTGAAACTTAATTGATAACCGAGACTCTAGTAACATCGGCCGGCAATTGTGATCCTTCGCTTGATTACACTAGTGTGAGGCTAGCATTCGTTACATTCGGTTTCCCTAGCCAAAAAACTTTTCAGGAATCTAGTTGTTGCCGCTATGTGGTTTGTCCTGAGTTCAGGGATATCACCATATGCGCAGAAGGCAAAGGGTTCCCGAAGGGGGCCCATTCAAAGTTCACGCAAGAAAAGATCCCCACCCGTAAGCTTTTGCGACTCTAACTCTTCTTTCATTGCGTGTCGCGTGGTGAAAGAGACCAACCCGCCGCAGCGTAGTCGAGAAAAGGGCTGCACTCAGCTACCTTTGGTATCAGCGATTGGAGACGGCGCGCGCAAATTAAGTCAATCAGGACGTAACCCGGAAAAGAGTTGTTATGGCCAGGAAAAAGAAGAAGGTACTATCGGGTGAGGCTTTAAAGAATTATTTCCTACCATGGAGTCGTTTAACAATTCCCTACTATTGCTTAGAAAAGGGGATGAGGTTGCCAAAGTACACAAAAATAATTGGAGTGATGGCAGCAAGAGACGATATTCAGGTCGATAGAGACCTCTTTGGTCCATGCGGTGAATAAAGTTGCTTCGGATCTCGATGTTTAGATACGGAATGTACTGGCCTATGTGTAAATGTCAAACATCATCGGCATATGACATTAATTTGAAACAAAAATAAATCCTTTGTTTTCTATTATTTCTATTCCCGAAAGAACACGGTGTTGGTTAGAAACTGAGTATAGATTAAAAACAAGAAGTGTCCATCGGATGGAATAGTGTCTTTTACTTTGGTGATCGATTTTTGCTAACCAATGAAGCTATTGTAAAAGTTCTACTTAATACACAGAAAGCAATCTTGCTGCGTTCTAGATACAAAAAACAAGAACTCTCTTCCTCCATCAATGGTCAAGGCAACATTTATTCCTATCTATTATATCAAGGATATAAATCGCAGCCTAAAATTTATTATTATATTGTTTAATTACTAAATAAATTCACAAAAACTTAAACATAACAATAGAAAGCTTAGGTAAGAGGTCATTAATCAATCTGTAGATAATGCACGTACTCCAACACACATTGCGCATACGCCATGTTGGATTACAATTCCATTGGCATGTGCATAGTTTAAATGGTAATTCGATAACAATAAGACTTGGCTTAGGTTGCATTTAGATACTGAACACGTTGTAAATAATTTACACACTAAGCCGTAAGCTACCAATATCTATAGCATAATTCATAATCTGCAAGAACCACAGACGGCACGCTGTCTATAGGAAGAGCATATGCACAGGCTACATACATATGTACAACTGCAGCTGCCACAACCTGCGCTTCGCGTTTAGTAACAAGGTAACCAAGCAACACTGGCATGAACTGCATCCAACAGACCGACAGACAAACAAACTGGCCAACAGGAAAGTTGTACAGCCAAACAAGTTTATAGCATTTGGTAATGCCGAGAATATGTATGTATGTTTTTTGTTTCGTAGTTTGTATTTAGTTTGTATTGTTGATGTTGCTTCGATTGTGGCAGAGTGTTTGCGTCTGGCAACTCTCTGGTCCATCTGTCTGTTGTCTCCGGCTCTACCTCTGTCTGGCAGTGCTCTGTTCACACGTTGCTAACATGAGTTATAACTGTACAACTTCGCTATGCACTTGTGCTTGGCTATTGTTTTACGTTTTACAACTTCCGGTGTAACTCTTTCTCTTTTAATGCCACAATGGCACACCTTGTTCTAGAGGGCCTGTAGCCCGGATCCTTGCACTGAATAGTCAGTCCGCTTGTATATGCATGTAGGTATTTCAATAATATAGCAGAGCATATTGAATTTATTATGATATTTGTAACGCATCGAAGGAGAAGTGGTAGAACCTGTCTGTCCATCGCTTGGTCTGTGCATCTCTGTGTCTGTTTTTCTGTCTGCTGCAGTCCTATGTACTAAGTTGTAAGAAAGAATATCCTTGAGATGTAGAAGCCACAAACAAACTTCGCACAAAGTCGACTTCTTGCACGCACATGAAAGTAGACAGATGTGATCATCTGGGAATGTGAATGAGGTTGGCCAAGATGAAGAGCAATACAGAGAAAAAGAGGAAAATATACAGTAAGAGCAAGCTCTGCAAATTTTTTATAGTATTCATGCATTTCGCAGTAGTGACCGATTTTTGAAAAGAAAAGTCGACCATGACAACACACAATCAGTGTGTAACTGTTACCAGTTACAGTCTGACCAACCAACATTGTGGAAGTTAACATCATCATCGGCGTGCCGATTGTCGGCCCGTTTGACCATAGTTTTCATATCCCTTGAAGTAGTGACTGACACACGATTGTCTTGAAGAGGCAATTTTCAAAACGTATGCAAGAATGCATATTGTCTTCTTCTTCTTAACTGACCATAATAACCCGTTACCGGGTTACGACCTAATGCAAATATCTCCTCCAAGCGTCTCTGTTTTGCGCGTACTTGGTCCAGTTGGGGATACCAAAGGTAGGTAGCGTGCTCACTACCTGGGCCTTCCAGCGGTGGCATGTTCTCCCTTTCGTCGCTTCCCTTCGACCGTCGCATTGTAGACCATTATCGCAGGAGCTTTATCATCATATGCAAGAATGCATCCAACATCGGCAAAAGCAATCATTTGGATGATTCGTGGACCAAATCCTCGAGTAGATTGCTTAGACACAGCGTGGTGAAGGCGGCCATTATGTACATGCCACCAATGTGGTAGAAGATTTGAGCTGACGTTGAAAGTGCATTTCACACGACCTTTATTGGTGCTCATTGCGGGCCCATGGTGGCCATCCACCTTTTTCCATTATACATCATACAAGTGGACTGAAGCCCCAACATAAATCTGTGTCTAAGTGTACACCTTGGCTTTTCAACATCCATAGATGTTTAAGAAAATATTTGCATATGTTTAGCCACGATAACGTCCCCAATTGTCCTTGCTGTGTATGTTTAGATAATGCAGAAAAGTTAATCTTTGTGTGCCTCAGATTCACAAATGAACGTAACCGGTACCGGTAATAGTAATGTAATATGACAGCTGCGGTCGCCAAGACTGTGATGTCGAAACTTACATTGTTGATGTCGAAATTTCTCTAAGTTTCGACATCACAGTCTTGGCGAGCGCAAGCTCTTAAGAAGAGGTCTTAAGGAGCTCCAGTCGATAACAACATCAGCTGGCTCAGAATAGAATAACATCATTATTGTTTGCTGTGTATCCCTGGCACTTTCACTTTGATCGGACACACAAATTCGCCAAATAAGTCTCTTTGTAACTAGAGTATATAGCATTCGACACTCCAAACTAAGCTGGAATTATCTTTTTATTTTTGTAGTTTTTACTGCTGCTGCTTCAGTTCTTGCAAAATGGCCTTCTTTTTGGTGTTACTTGTTTTTGGTTTAAGGGCTTTGCTTGCGGCGCAATACCCGCCTGCACTTCTTGTCGTAAGCTGCGTATATGTTTGGTGGCATTGGTTACATATTTTATGTACCACTTGCGGTACTTCCATCAAAGCCAAAAGCCGAGTCGTGTCCGTGCTTTCCAATATTTCTACACAAATAGCAGCAAATCTAAAATTGGCTAACCAAACACTGAGAAAAAAGAAGGGGTGCCAAAATAGTAATCTGTGAAATAGATGCAAATTGAGCTGAAATAGAAGTTACTTGAAGCGATTGTACAAATACATCAAAAATGTATCGTATTAATGCAGAACAATTGATTTGGATACTGCTGCTTTTTCAACTAGTTGCTTGTAATTCACATATAAGCTGATAGAATTACTCGAGCGCACCTATCGATACTTCTCCTTCTTAACTGGCCGTAACAAACCGTTATCGGGTTACGTCCTGATGTAAATACATTCTTTCATTGGACTTGTGCAAATTATTATATGTGCGTAGTGATTTATTTGAGGTCTAAGTTCCGAAACGTCATCACCCATGCAAAGAAAGGATAAAATTTTTTGGAAAACTGTATATTATATCATTTTAAATTGAAACAAGATTATTTTTTATAATTGGAAACGCTATTTTGGTCGTGGAAGGATTAAGAGATGCGTGAAGCAGGGTTGGGAATGGGCCATATTGTTGTTATTACATGTTGGCACCGCTATACCATTGAAAACCGTTAAAAAAACGTCCAACAAATTACTCAATCGACTATCAGAGCAGTCCGATACCTATCATCGATGTGCGAAATAAGTGGCACACTCGGAAGTTTGATACTCAGGACATGATGATATCAAACACATTTAAGTCGGAATCAAGTCTCAATGTTACTAGACAGCTTATGGGACAAAAATAAAAAGGCGTGATGCAGCTACTTATCGTTCCAAGGTTACCAAACCAAGCATAAAGAAGCAGTACAAAAAAGAGCGAATTACGGTGTATAATAAATAAAAGATTTAGGACGTGGGATTTGGAATCGTTATATTTAGCGATAAAAAAAAATTTTTAATAAGATGAAAAAAAATTGAACTTGTATGGTTCAGATGGCTACTACTACAAATTACGAGAGTTAAGATATCCGTTTCAAAAACTAGACCATGGCGGAAAACCCCTTATGGCATGGGCTGTGTTTAGTGCTATTTCCAATTGTCCAATATGAGTTTCCCGGGTCGAATTTCTTCACTGGTATATTATACGGTTTTTAAAAGCGAGATAGTCAATTGGACATTTCAGCAAAACAACGCTCCAAACCACGATAGGAAATTGAAGGAATTAGTGCCATCGCACCGGAATGGAACAAAAGTAGGATGGGCTAACATTCGTTTATTTTGTAAGAAATAGTGTTGTTTAGTGTTTTTATATACAAAAATGAAATATGCACTTATAATTATATGCTATGGAGAAAAACTAAATGAATTTTATTTAATTATAAGAAGTGTATTTATGAACTTATAATTTACATATTGTTTAAAGCTCTTATTAAACACTAAAATTAAAAAAATACAACATTTTTCATTTAAATATTTTTTTTAAAGTAAGAAACTGCATGTCTTTGCCCGACATTGGAATATCCTCTAACCATTTTTTCCATGAAAATCAAATTTCTAAAATTTGTAATAACAGCAACTCTTCAACGGGTGTGGGGGGATGATGTTAAGATATTTATAAGTATAACATGAATCTACGTACCACAATTGGTTAACATTTATGTTGACATTTCTATAAAAAGTGAAAGTGAAATTGGTAAAAATATGTTTGATGTAACTCTTATAGCCTCCGTGAACGGTGCGACAACACGTTCAGATGGACAAATGGACGGACGGCATGTCTATATCGACTCGAATATTGCTGCTGGTCATTTTTGCTCATGGAACATATGGTCTGCCACGCCCATATCTGCCTGTTACATACATTGCACAAATTTATAGTACCCTTTTACACTTTGTGTACAGGGTATAAAAATTGATATGAAGCAATGCACATATAATTATTTTACTGGGGTATAGTTGTTTTCGGTACCATCTTTTACAAAACTTTATATTTGTTTGTTTTTTTTTTGGTTTTAACACCGAAATTCTCTAAGTGTTCTCTCACTGCACTAACGATGACAAACGATGCCATTCAGTCAACGTTGACCAAATAGAATGCCATAGACATTTGCAAATGACAAACTTTTATGCCTGGCAAAATATTTGCTACCGCAAACCAGCGTCAGCTTGTACATACACATGTTTTGTGTATGTGTGTGTGTGTGTGTGTGTGTGTGTGTGTGTTTGAGTGCTATGCATTTGTATGTTTGTGTTAGACAGCATTTTGTTTAGCTCGTTTTTAGCTTTGGTATTTTTCGATTTTATTGCTCAATGAATACGAGCAGCGGCCATTCCTTGTTGGCTGCCTCCATTTTGTCACACGACCCGTATTGCATTAATGTGCGGCATTTAAATGCTTTGCGACCGCAACACCATACAACAAACAACAAACAAATGGCGGCAAACACACACACACACACACACACACACACACACACACACACACACACATGCACACAGTAAACACACAAACACTGCCAGACACATATTGCTCTCACTTTACAATGAGTTGAGCAGCAGCTCGTTTGATGGGAGTCCTGGGAACAGGGTCCTGGGACCTGGTTGGTTTTGTGGGCTCAACTGGCCGACGCACAATTTCATTTTGTTGGCTTTTAGCCGTAGTAACAACAGCTAAGCCGGGTTTCGCATTCGTGTGAGTTATGTGTAAATATGTATGTGTGTGTGCGGCTGTAAAATTTTCTGATTTATGATATTGAATGCACAAAAATTGGATTTTATTTGAATTTAATGGGTTTTTAGTGTTTTTTAATGTGAGTAATTTGTAGATTTGCAGATTTGTTTTGTAGGCATAACAAATACTTATGTATATACAAATTTCTCATGCTTTGATGGCGGACATAATTTAATTTAAATAATGGAGTCAGCTTTTCAAAAAAAAAAAACACTTTGAATATTTAGGGAAACACGTAATGAAACTGTTATTATAAGTTTTCGCCAGCTGAATGATCAGAAAAATCGTTTCAGTTGCTATGTTGCTATATTCGATGTGAAACATTTATTAACGAGCCTTGTGGGTGAGTCCGAATCGTATGCCGTCACGAAAATTTAATATGACGCTCACTGTTTGCTGTGGAAGCAGCGTTCACAGGAGAGCGAATAGGTTGCACTTGTGTTATGTGTAAGTAGTGAGTGCAAAAAGCATAGCGTGCATGCTTACTTAAGTATTTGTCCTGTTCTCTTCATTATAAGTCTTGAACATAACTTTAATCCTTAGGACCTGGTTTAGCTTCTAACTATCGTGGTCAGTCTTCTTTTTAACGAATATAAGGCTCTATTGAGAGTAGTATGTGAAAACTGATGCCATTTGCAAAAGAACCGGTAAGTCCATCATTGAACAGATATTTACCCAACGTCAAATCCTGGGAAAGACCCACGAATACCAAATCGACACCCTCCATCTCTTTGTCGATTATAAAACAGCATTTGATAGCAATATGGGGGATCATGTATATGCCGCATTGTCTAAGTTTGGCATACTTGGGCAACACACTCAAGTTAGGAAACAGCTGCTCCGAGCCTTTTGATACCAACCTTGTGATGTAGAATGTGTATCGAAAGGCCGAAGTACATCGGAACTCGAAAATATTAAACTAGAGTAGAGTATCGAGTAGCTTGCATACGCAGATGATATTATATCATCAATATCGAAATTGGTAATACTAAACGAGCAGTTACTGAAGCTCATACGGCCATTAAAAGATAATGTTGCATCCGGTTATAAATTAGAGAAAAAAAAAAAAAAAATTTTTTCTACGAGAGAGACGGAACGATTGGACTTTCAGATTGATGTGGATAACTATACTTTTGATGTTGTCAAGGATTTCGTCTACCTTCGCACCGTTCCAATGTCACAATGTCACTGTCTTCTCAGCATGAATATCAAATGAAGAATTACTCTTGCCAATAGATGTTACTTTGTTCTCAATACGCAAATGAGTTGTAGAGACCACTGTCGCTAGACCATGGGTAATGACGCATGCTAATGACAATTGTCTTGTAGTGTCTTAGTGGAATATACTCCGTAAGATATAGAGAAGATATAGCACACGGTAGCTAACCTTTGGTAATAACGATTGGAGAGGCTCGCGCAAAAACAGACGTGCCTGAAGGAGTGCGACATGTTATGACCTGTTAAGAAGAAGATTTTTTCATATCGACAAATGAAAAGGCAAGTTTGGAACGCCATGTCAGCAAGATATTTATCATGGAAACCTAAGCACGGACGAAATTGCTGAAAGTACATCGAGTAACAACCCAATTCTCAATCGTGGCCACAAATCGTGCTTTCCAAAGACAAAAGAAAACAAAAAGGTCCTGCGGCAAAACACTATGATTTTCTCAGTAATGCCAAGCGTCCAAAGAAGGTACCCGAGGCGTTCTGTATAAAATGTCGCTGTCGTAATGGGCAATGAAAAGTCCCAAAATATATCGTAGAAACATCAAAACAAAAGTGACCGTATAGTGTAGTGATTGGGAAGAACTTTTTCGGTGACAACCGGGCGAAGCCAGTTACCATCAACCGTCAGCTTTACCTGCCATACTTCGGCCTACGTAATCAGTCATTCTTCCTTAGTCGCTTAGTATCTAAAAATGGTGATTTCAACTGACTTTGATTTGAAGTCTAAAGTGAACGTCGACACTGACTTAACTCAAGACAAACATTAAATCTGAAATAGCGGCTATACCAAGAGCAACGCTCAAAAAAGTGATGGAAAATGCCGAAAAACAAGCCCATTATGTCAACCGAAGAAAAAATTTAAGCTAATATATGATATGAGATGTAACTGACATCTCTTTGGAACAAAATACATGTCCATGGAAACAAAAAACGTTTTTTTGGTCTCTCTCCTTTAAACACTGCTAATATGGCACCCGAGTAACAGAACCCGAATCGTGGTACCAGAACCATCGGGGGACAAGCGAGCTTAAATCAATGCTTTTATATTTGCCTTTATGAAATTTTTACTTAGACGGCCTTTGACAACGCTTAGATTTGATTCACGCACGAAATGCTCAAGAAAACTTAATTCTAAAAGAATTGATGCGCAAGATGGACCATGATATGATGATAGTGATAAAAAAGTAAAGTCCAAGCGATGTATGAGCAGGTATGTGCAGGCAATAAGAAAAACGGCGCCTCTGTCTGATGTTTAAGCTCTAACCGATATCTCACAAATAGAGATAGGGCATATGGACGAGATCACCACCAAAGAAGAAATGACGAATGACACCGCACAAGCTTTCAATATGTTATCTTGTCTTATTTTTTGATCAGGCAGCGTTTCCAGTTTCTATACTCTACAATTACTTCAACCATTTCACTGTTATTATTAAGAGGCTTTTAATTTTATATGTTTAAATTTCCCTTATTTTTTAAAAAGAAGAGTTAAGTGCTTTACTGTGTTGATGTCTGTCATAACAGGGGACAGTTCGTGTTGGCAACATAAATCGAAATCCGTTTGATGAACAGCCACTTATATGCACTACCAATTTTAAACTTCAATAAATATAAAGTTCATAAGCTCCAGAGGCATCATTTTCCATAATTTGAGCGGATTGTTAGGCGCAGGACGACGGCAACATGAACAGAGGCAAGAACATCAACGACACCAACAACAATGCCCATAAATAATGAAAATGAAAAGTGATGTCATAAAAATTTTATCTCTTAACTGAAATTGAGCTACAACAACAACAAGTCACAGCCAACAACAATGCACACAGTGGAGTTCACGTGCACACATTGCTCGGAGCTCACCATTTTTATATAAAAATTGGCAATCCCATTGTAAGAGGTGTAAAGGGAGAACGTCCTGCCTCTATGTGAAACCAAGAGGAAAATGTCAAAAGAAAGAGTCACACGATGACTTCACAAGGCTCAACTACTCCGCAAAAGCCATATAATAGCAGAACAACAATAGTAATATAACGAAAAGCAACCCAACTACTAAAAAAGGGCTAAACTGAGCTGACAAGACTCCTTTACTTTACCGATTCACTCCATTGCAAAAACACTGAGAGAAAAATTTGAGAATGCACAAACGAAGTCTAAACAGCTATTAATAAAAATGCGTAATAACTGAAATCTAATTTAATCTTATATAATTCGTTTACAAACCGAAGTTCTATATAGGATTTTAGTTTATACGTCTATCGGGGTTGCTAGGGGTGTATACTAATGCGAAATAAGAAGTTACAATTCATTCCGGTCGAAAATAAGGTTTTCGATTGGATAGTCCTGTGAGTCAGTTTTTCATAATGCTTGGCTACTCTAGGCCTATTTTTAGACATTGAAGGAGCCTTTGACTTTTGATTCAATGTGTTCCGCACTTGAAAGGCATGGCATCGACGCATGCTCTTCGGCAGGCGTCTAACTGCAGGAATTGGTAAAATAAGCAAGGTCATAGTGGAGTGGGCCAGTTGCTGAAAGAGATTCAAAATTCATACAAGCTTATGCTGTGAGCGCGTGCTGGTATTGGATAGATACCTCCTTAGAGTTTGCACCACAATTCAACATGTTCTGGGTAGGATTGACTCCTGGTGCAATAGACAAAAAAAATGTTTTTGAGTTTTATTTAGGTAATATAAAAAGCGAGTGAGTGCAGCGGTCAAGCAATATTAGATTAATTGCCGAATTGCAAAAACGACGTGCGGAGAGTGAGACCTTTCGGCGCAGCAGCCGACTAATACGATGCGCTTGTGTAAATGCAACAATAATTAGCGAGAGGTGCGAATTAAGATAACAAGACAGATGAGATACACTTGCCTCGCAGGCCAAGTTACAGTTTATTATAAGTTTGTCTCACAAACCGACAGGTATCCTTGGCCGTTAGTCGACTTGCTGAGTGCGTTTGTTTTGCTCTTTCTCTGTCTCAATTTTGCCTACAAATGAGTCGGTCTAAGAGCGAGCGCACACAAGCAGCCTCACACGTACACTGTCTTGGAAATGGCCGCACTTTAAGAAAAATGTTGAATTTTTTAACAGTCCAGGGTTCCTCGCTACAAATAGGGTGTTATCAGAAAGTACTATCGTATGTTGAACAAAACTCTGAACTGACGACGGTTCAATCTTGACGACATTTTCTTACATCAATAGCGTTTACTGGCAATGCCTTGATTCACACACTCCCTTTTTTAGGTGAAACATACATGTATATTGCCGCGCCTTGCGGAAAGAACTGGCTTGTGTGACGTCAAACTCTGTTTGACGCTCAGATGGAGTTATGGAAAGTTGTTTTTATTGTCTTAAATCTGACATATGAGCACTCTAAATGGCTCCATATTATGCCAACTCTGTGGCAACTCACAGCTGAATGATTCATTCAAAGAGCATGAAAGTAATAGAGTGAAATCCCGGACCGTTAAAAAATGTAAAAAAAATTTCTGAGAAGCGACCACTGTCTTGGAAGCATACGTGTGAGGCTGCTTGTGTTGCTGTCTCTGTTAGGCCGACTCACTCATAGGCAAAACTGAGAAAGAGAATTGAGAATTGAGTCAATGTAACGGACAAGGATTCCTCACTCTATTATTTTCATGCGATTTGGATTCACATCTGCCAGGCGCCCCGTGATTTTTCTTCAGTGTACCGCACTTGCACTCATTTGATGCCTGCAGTTGTTGTTACTAGTTTGCCCTACTGCTGCTTGAGTATGCCAAGCCACATATTCTTTTATAGTACAAACACTCACACGTACACTCTTTACATTTAGAAAGCCGTAAAACTGCAAAATACTATAAAATGTTTAACAACAAAAGCATAGAACATGCTCTGCATCAGACGAGCAAGTAGTACATAAAGGCGGATGAGACAGGAAGTTAAACATTTAAAATTTTACGAAATTTTGTTGATGCAAGTTTAAAACTTTTCTTTGTCTCTTTTTTTTAATACCCTATACACATAAGATCAAGGATATAGAGATTTGTGGAATGTTTGTAACTGGTAGAAGGAAGAGTAGCAGGCTTCGCTCGTACGCTTGTCCGTATAAGTAGTCTACCTAAGAAGACCAAAGACCATAAAAGCTAGGAACTCCAAATTTTGCCAAATGACCGCAAAACCTATTGACATGAAACTTAACCTGACAAACACATAACGTAATGGGGTAACATTTTAGCTATATACTGTACTCTCCTTGGGGAAAAAATACACAGGGTACCCCACTGTCGGTCACAAACTCGAATACTGTGCAATATTTATTAAGTTCAAATATATTAAAAACACTTTTGAAGTTTTTATTCACAACATTTAAAAGCACTTCTCCTAATTGAGACAACTACTGCTCTGTATTGCAACATATAATTTGCATAAAGTAATTAACTTTCTTTATTTGAGCATTTTAGCAAATTGAATAAAAGTGGCAAAAAGTGCTTTTAAAACTGTCTGTGTTGTCAGCTAAAGTTTTCCTGGCCTTATCTATGAATCTTTCAATAGTTGTTTTAGCTCAGTTTGTAAACTGTTCAACTATGTCAAAACGTTTCCAACTTTGAATAAGTTAGGTAAAGTGTTTGTATCAAGAGCTCTCAAGCTTGTTCTCAAATCATTGAAGGCGATTAAAACGAATTGCAAATTATGTAGGATATTAAAGCAAATCCCCATTCAGATGACTCTAAGAGCAGACGACATACTACGTAATGACAAAGTTGAACTCAGTCAAAACACGTATTTCTAAGCGTTGAATTGTTTAAAATACAATTGGGGGGCTTCCCACCTGCTGGCTCCGCTCACCAACTTCTTTGCCCCACTTGAGATAGATCACATTCCTTCTACCGTTCCCGTTTCCCTTCTCTTTACCCTTTCCGTTCTCCTTCCCGTTCCTCCTTCTCTTCCTTTTCTTCTTTTATTCTCTTTCCCTTCCTTATACTAAGTCCAGCTGTGGATATTGTTACCAACTCCACTTCTGCGGAAATTGGTACCAATTGTGACAGGTATCTCTCTCTTTGAGATTTTGTGTTGTTTAACGATGTTTTGCCCACCAAAATGTAAAATCTCTGACTGCCGCCGAACCCTGTCCATTGCGACGGCCAGAGTTTTGCCAGTGGATCGTTCTAACGTTGTTTTGGCGGCCTCAAAAGGCTTGTGTGCACTTGTGGCTGGAAAACTGAAATCTGACACTTTATAATATGGTGACGTCAGCCTCCGCGTGCCTGGAGACTTGCTTCTGACGTAGCGAAAGTCATCTCTCTGACGACCAATTTTCTACCAAATGCAAACATTTATACGAATCCATATTGGATCCGCAATATTGACTTTTTTAAAAACTAATTTTAGTTTCCCAATGAGCTACCCAACGGTTAAGTGACGCGAAGCCACTACAATGAACGCCGACTATGCAAGGACGCCGCAGACGACTGATACGTGACATAAAGATCCGCGCCAGAAATGAAAAACTTGAGCAGCAAAAGCGAGAGGAGATCGAGATTTGCAGGAGTGACGCTCGCCGAATCAGAAGGTGCACTGATGTCGATGTAGCTCTTTTCTGTACTATTGTCGGGCGATTACGGAAATGATGCCGTCACAGGAGCACTTCGCGAAGTGCCAATCATAAATGACTGCATGGATGTACCGCCGCATAAAACATTCTATTGCGAATCGTGGAAAAGACTAACGAACATCAAATCGACGACCTACTGACACCATTGGTGAGTTTTTGAGCATAAAGTACACCATAAGATCTTTGGCAAAGACTGCCGGAACAGATAGAACGACGAACTCTATGAACTCTACAAAGTCATTGGCATAGTTAGCGCATGATGATGAAGCTCCTGGGACAAAGTTCATTAAAGGAAAGGGGAGGACTAGGTAGATAGCGCACTAAATAGAGGCACCTGGAGGTCTGCCCTACATCAGGTAGCACCCGGTAACGAGTTGTTATGGCCAGTCAAGAAGAATCAGCAGTAGGGGTATCAAGTTTCAGTCGATTTCACTTATGTGTTCAGCTTTGTGAACCCTGAATCTACCTACAATTTCGAGCATATAAGCAAACAAGAAGTCTAATTTTGTATTTTACGGATTTAAAGCACAACTTGCAAATTGTGTTACCCCTATATTAGCCCAGTTAAGAGTGAATAAAAAGTTGTTCGCGTAACAAAGTGATTGTATGTTAACTCATTTCACAATTTCCCAGCATGAAATGTTTTTAATGTGAAAACTTTTAACAGCAGCCGTGCAAAAACACCCACACACATACGGCTGCAGCTGCCTCTGACGTTATTAATGCCTTTGCCAAGGTCGGTTTGTCTGCCGCCGTTGTCGTTGTTGTAGCTGGGCAGACGGGGCAAACAAAATATTGAATATGATTTCCCCGGCACATGTGTATAGAAGCGTATGTGTTCTTGAATTTCTCAATCAATACGGACATAGACAACATGCCAACAACAAGGAGCAGCATTTGCTACGTGACTTGTTCGAAAATAAGAAAACCAAAAAATAAAATGGCGGCAGTGGCAATGACAATAACAACAACAACAGCAATGGCAGCAACTTGCACAATTCCAATTCCTATGGCCTCGATGAGTTGCCTTGGTTTTTCCAAGTTTTTCTCTTTTTGTGGCGACTGTGCAATGGTTAAAAGAAAAGGCAACCAAAAAGCGCTTATAAGTATGCTACAAATATATGCAAATGTTTTGTGTAAGGAAGCGAGTTTTCTCTACGCATTTACACATTGTTTGCCTGGCATAGAATTTGCACATATTTACATAAAAATGCACTTGATCTGATGCCACATGCCACATGCTCCTTGCCAGATGCTACCCGAATGTGTAAATATATCTTTATTTAGCTGTCAATGCGATTTATTTGCTCTTTGTTGTGACAATGCGACGTCGTCTGTCTGTCTGTCTTTTACCTACATTACATACTACTTCCACTTCCAC
Organism: Chymomyza caudatula; assembly: GCA_035041775.1. Taxonomy (NCBI): domain Eukaryota; kingdom Metazoa; phylum Arthropoda; class Insecta; order Diptera; family Drosophilidae; genus Chymomyza; species Chymomyza caudatula. The sequence continues at coordinate 1,840,443 of JAWNKW010000168.1, forward strand.
AGAGCTAACCCACTTATAAATTCCTTTACAGGTGGGCTGCAAATAGCTGCATACTTTGGTTCTCAGATTAACATATATGTTTAAAGGATTGGAGTGCAATCTGCATTAGCAATGAGCTCACTAATGTACGGAAGAAAACTAACCCTAGGCGGAATGAATCTCTTAGATGTAGCTGCATTGGCCATCAATCTATATCATAGAAATATTCGATTTGTTTCGGCTTAGCAAAGGTCAGAACTGCAGATTGCAGATTGCAAATATGCAAATATTTTGCTATTCGATGTCTTAAGCTCCAAAGTGTTTTATTGTTTTGTTCGGACTTGTAGTTGGCTATAAATTAACTTGCTTTATGCCATATGTTGACGTACTATACATTGAGGCTTCGTTATGGCTATCGACTATCGATTTTGTACTTTCAGTTCAAAGCTGTACTTTGCAATTTTTCAAGGAAAATCAGAAGATTGCCCCTTTGTTTTTGTGTGCTGTGTTAGCAGTGAGTGCGAAAGAGAGTGCTTGAGCTACATTATGTAGGCTAGATGGCGCCACGTTATGCGTGTTTCGCATGTCCTGCGATGTAATAAGTTTTGACAACTTTCTGCTTTTTAGTGAAAGAACATCGATAGTGTGACACAAAAGGAAAACATTCGATATATTCGATATCACTATAGATAGTTGTACAGGTCTAGCTTGCAGTGTCGGCAGCGACAATCCTCTCTGTATAGTATATAATCATTTGTTTGCCAAAATATTTTGATAAAAAGTATGTTTTGGAGGTGCCGATCGAATACATAATTGACCAAAAAAAAGTGTCCGAAGAAAACGCTTGTTTTTGGTCGGGGAGCAGAACTGTCCCTAGTTTAGAATTAAACTACAGACTTCTTTACAGGTTTTTTGATTACCCGAACTTCTCTGCACTACAAGTACTTTATTAAAATCAAATTTCAATCATATTCCCTACATCGTCTATTATTTTACTTTATGTTCACCATATGGAAAATGCGCATAATTTCATTCTGTGTTTTGTAGCCTTACGAGACTTATTGTTTTGCTTTTATCGAACAAGTTGAAAGGCTCATTATGGCCAATATACTCAAGGCTATCATTGCAATTAAGCAGCAGTCAATAAACTTATGCAGCATTAAACATTGCCTGTGAGCAAATTTGTTGCTGCCGCTTAACATGGCGTATGAGCAATGCGACTAGTAAAATGACCTTGCGCTGACAATTGTGACAAGTCTTTAATTTATACGAATTTAAACGGAAGACAAACGCAATCAGCCAGTATCAATAATAAATGGCATTTTACAAAAGTTGTAAACCTTTTTCCGCACTTATCTGTCACACGTCACACAGCTCAAACATCATTTGTCATGATAGCAGCTCGGCAGGGTTGAGTGTTGGGGGGCCGTGGGCTACGGACTTAAACTGGCTTTGCGTGTTTTATTTGGGCAACTTTTGTTTAACCAACGAATAGCCTAACTAACACCCATTACACCCCCGTCACCACCCTGCTGCCTAAGTGTCTAACTGTCATGGTCAATTGTTAAAAATGACAACTAATTCATTCCTGTCTAAGCGTTGACCAATGTGCATGAGTTGTACAGCAAGTCCAGTGGCGACTGGAACAAAACAAAACTGGCACACTCTGGAGCACTACTAATCCTAAACCAGGTCAACGACATGGGCGTAGTCTGGCCTTATCTAAGACGAGTGTACCATAGACGCTTGTCGCTAACTCAGCTCATCACAAATGACTTCATTAGTTCCACTTGGCATGGAGATAAGCAGTTGCAGCTTTGCTTCGAAACTCCGTTTGTGTTTCAGTAGCAGGATTAGTGTTGCACACACACAAACGCCATCGTTAGTCAGGACTTTCGTTCCTTTGCGAATCGCACTGCTAATGATCAGCGGCATCATCATTCCACTTCATTAGGTTCCTGCCGCACATGAACTTTTGCTAAGTGGTCAACTGCAACGCGATTTTGCGGTCGACTTAATGACACTCGGACTGGTCCGTGGTACATGGTTAACTGTAAACTTTTAAAAACACATTAACTACAGCACAAAACATGTGTCACAAATACACACACACACACACACACACACACATACACACACTTGCCATTGCATTTGACTAGCTTGCCACTAATGCTGCAATTTGTAGCCTGCTGTGTTTATTACAGCCTGCGGTGCTGTACCGTGGTCTAAAACTCACATACTTGTGGTTTATTTTGATGTGACACCTCTTCTGGCGTAGCTTCGAGGTAAGTTCGTCTCGTGAGCGTCCGTGACGGCTTAAGTTCAAAGGATATAAGAATATGGAGCGCTGAATAAGTAGGATCACCAAAACAGGTATTTTGATTATTCTTTTTCTTAACTGACCATACAACCCTTTACCGGGTTGCGGCCTGATGTATTTCTTTCATTGGAATCGGGGTTTTACATATTCTCTAACCCGCTCACCACACGGGGGATTTTGACTTTTTTTTGTTCTCCCTTAATATAATAGGTCTTATTTTTGTGAATTAGACCATAATTTTATCTTTAAGCCTCTGACATGACAGGGACTTTCACTTTACAACTACCCATTTATAATAAGAAGCTCAATGATATCGGATAAAAACTTCGGGAGTTATAAACAAGTTCAAGCAAAAGTCAACTTTGTTTTAATTTTTTGGTGTTAAAGCTCCACATTTAGACGTCATTCCTATATTTTACGCTATTTAAAGTGAAAAACACAATGAAATTGAAAATGAGAACGTCACATTTAGCACCTGTAGATCCAAGATCCACTGCTGAACCATAGAAACAGGTTAACGCTAAGATGCAAGAGGCTTGTACATCAATAAGTGATAGCTCCCACCTGGAGATACGACATTAAAATCTGGGGAATCGACGCAAAGTTCAACAGAATACAGTTGCAGACCCTGCAGAATAAAAACGTGCGCCTTATTGTTGGATGTAACTGGAACGTTCGCTGGTCGGCTGTTCACCGGAGCCTTAATCTAGCAGCCGTAGGTTTAAAATATGAGCCCTCCTAATATCCCTTTGGCTGCTTTTATTCGTAATGTCTCTGATAGGTATATATATATATATATAGGTCTCTCTCACGGAGCAATAAAAGATGCAGCAAGCTTTGAAAAGCTTGTGGGCTATGCAGTTGCCTTCAATTCACGCGGTGACACGAAACCCATCTCAAGTTGTTAACGTATCTCTGGTCCTTCTATCATATATCAGCTCTGATCATATTAAGCTGACAGATTTGCTAGACAATTTTGAAATTTTGTTGTGTACTCTTCTGGGTAGGTGATTGCAATACCTGCGCTTTTCTTATCTTTAACTCGCTCTGATACCAGATACTTATACATACCATCAGTGAAAAATGGCAGTAGGCATTGATGTGAATCAATGGGAACTTCCTATTGTTGTGATTCTGATAACAGTTTGTTCAAAATTCTACATTTCGGTTCTTAAATTTTTTAAAAGTATCTGTTTCGATTCGTTCTGCAGATTTTGTTTTTAAGAACAAACATAGAATTTCACGTATATTAACAATCAGAACAGCATTGAAGCATTAAGAACTAAAATAATTTGTTTTTAAAGCATTCATATTCATGCTTAAAAAACATTTAAGCCAAAATGATCTTGACCAGTTCTTCACCTGCTCAATATTTGTCTTGTGAAAATACATTCTCGACCACTATGCAGCGTCACTGGGGGCATGCCCAGCATGGTGCTCATGGTGAATCCGGGTGCTGCCTACTGCCAACTACTTGCTTAGTTACTTATGCGCCGCATTTAGCTTGGTTGTCAGGGAAAACTTTGTGCAATTTGCACTATGCGCTCACAAGTTTTTCTGGCGTCTGGGCGTTTTGTCGCTCGGCCAATATGGCGACGGTAACGATGGCAAGGACACAACGGTACGGCAATCCAGCAGTTGGCGACAATTTCGACTGCCAAAAACTTTTGAACTTTACCAGCGCCAACGCCAGGCTCCAATGTGAAGCAAGTGTTGGCCTTTGAGTGCCACTGCGGCAAGTTCGAGTTCATTACGAATGCTGCCGCGCCGCGTGTTGACTTATGCATAATTACACTTTTTCATTGCCCGGGCGCATTTGCATATCCGGCTGGGTCACTTTGTCTGCGTAGTGGCTCTAACTGTGCTATGGGGCAAGGCGCCAAGCTGGATTGCTGGCAAAAGTTGAAAGTTGCAGTGCCAAATCGCCCACGCTCAAAGCACCGGGCACCGCTCGACCCACTAACAAGCTGCGAAAACTTTTTCCAAGCGTGCCAACTCGAGTCATATGCTCATTTGTGTGCATAACGCACTGACCTGTTTCTAATGAAACAAAAAGTGCGAGACGTCAGGCGTTTTACATAGTAGAAGTAGGCACTATATGTAAGCCTGTGTGTGTGCGTGTGTGTGTGTGTGTGTAGAGTATATAAATTGCAGCCGGATGCTCGGATGACTGCTCATTCAATGCCGTTTTGGCAGAGTCAAAGGAACTGCTGTTAACATGTGCACTCGCCTGTAGCATACTTTTTTGTGCACTTTGAGTTCATTTTGTAATGCCTTGACCAGGCGAGCGAGTTGCATGCACCAAGCTCTGCACTTTGAAGTAAAGTCAAACGGATAAACAAGAGATTAAAATGTCATAAAGAAAACCTTTTACAAAAAAAACTTGGTGAATAGTTTAAGAGTTTTTTAATATATGAACATGAAAACTATATGACCCAAAAAGGCACAAAAACACTTAAGTATTTATATAACTCTCTGGCATATTATGTTATGATATAAAAAGTTTTGTAGTTTTTAGCAGTCATACTGAGTTACTAACGATTCATTTTCTCTCGTATTTCGTACCTTAAGTCCGATAGGTTTCTTAAATGGTTTTTCACTCAAAAAACTTTGAAAGTGCAGCCTTTTCAAACGTGTACATATATTACAAATTAAGGTGTGTAACGCAAACTTTTACCACCTAGGTTTTATATCACTGGGTCTCGCACAGGGCTCGGTGTTTCCACTGAAAGGTTCACCATGGCCAAGAAGTTAGATTAGTTAGTTAATTAGTTAAACTTTCAGAGTTTATTAATTTATCAATTTACTCCTGAACTCGTTTACCATTAGCATTAACTGCATTCTTTTATAATTTAAATACAATTTTTTTCAGCATACACTTCTTTAGAAATATAATGAATGATGATAATCTTTTAACAAAATCTCTCTCAAAACAGCTCTTAACTAAAAATAAATACAAGTTGGATCAAACAATCTCGATTAACAGCAAATGATGCTTTTCATTTGTTTTAGTTCATGTCTCAATGTCACGTGCGCGATTGAAAACATCGTTTGTTGTCATTTATACCTTGATATCAGCATAATAACATAGTGTCTAAATGTTTCATTCAACAGAGTCAACTATTTTCGGACCCATATGATGTTGCTCACGTGCGCAATCGTAAGTATAAAACATTATGTGTCTCCAAATTTATAGCAAAATTCACTGGTTTCTCATCATGGTGTGAGTTCAGGTATGAATTTTTGTAAATTAAAAAATTTTCACATTTGATAAAGCATTTTTTTTAAAAAACTTTTTTACAAAAACAATTAACTAGAATAACTGTGGAAAAATAGTATTTTTCATGTAAATTTATTTACATATCGATAATAATGTTGTAAATCACAAATGTGCCTTATTTGTACATGTAATAAAAGCTTAAGCTTAAAAAATAGCTTAAAGAGATTATTCAACAATAATATTATATTATTATATTATATAAATAGGTGCTACTGCAAAGCATAACTTCGCTGGGACGGTTGGCGGAAGATGAGAACCGCTCTTCAGATGGCGCAGCTCCCTGAGTATTGAGGCTGCCATGTTGGCAACTGCCAGGCGTTTTCACTCTCCAGCATGCGGGACACAATATTGTCCACGATTTATGGGCAACCAACAATGTTTCTCTCCATAAAGTTAAAGCAAAATTTCAAATCCCACCTAGAAAGTATAAGCTGTGTATATACCATCCCATTTGATCAGAAGATAGCCTGCTCTCTTTTAACACCTCAAATTAAATTATAATTGCTCTTGACTGGCCAAAACCACTCATTACCAAACTATGGCCGCCTCAAGACGCCTCTACTAACAAACACGCTTTCTCCACTAACTACAAAGGAAGTTATATGAAACTAATTTCTTTTATTCGATCATCTCTTCTTAACTATTTTTCTGAATTTGTGATTTTGCCAAATTCATTTATGGATAAATTAAAACTAGGAGTAGGCCCATCCCTTCGGCGGATCTTGTAACAACAAAAAGTAAGAAGATTAGCTAAAATCGAGTAAAAAGGGTTTAATAAGTATTAAGCTTCAAACGTATCCGTATTACATGTCGATTAATACAAAAACTATTTGGTTTTTTGAAAACAATAGTTCTAAAAACGTTGAACTACATAATTTTATAGTTGCACGACGAGCGAACATAAGAATCACAAGTAAATATCTATATAAAAGTCATCCAGTTGTGTCGAAACAAATAAAATCGCTGAAAAAATATCCTACAATAGATTTTTTTGCTTTATATGGTACATTTCATCCTCCCGCATCCTGGGCTTCCCCTATAGACTTTCGGCAAGTCGACTTCGATATCTAAATAAACACTGAACTTCTGGCGCCAAATTCCACTTGGAATGACGCTTTTAAAGGGTAAGATTTAAGATTTCAAGCTAAATTCTATTATAATTTCCTTACTATTTCATGAATTTTTAAATAGTATTTTCGCCGGTTTTCTATAGGTTTTTCTCTCATTTATGAGAAATGCATCTAAATTGGAAAACGAGTACTTTTTCTACGAATAACTGTAAATCATATTGGTGGTATATATGTTTTCGGCTAAAAAGATTGTGCACACTTTTTGCAGTATTTTCAACACCCACAGCCGGGAATTAAAACTCAATAAATTCCAATATAACTTTTGATTTGTATTTATGGCTTTTTTTACGACGACTCCTACGGACTCTATGGAATTGCCAGCTTGCAATATAGCCAACACACCAACTCAATGCCCAGCCATTGAAATTCAATTAAGAGTGCCAAAGGTTTTTTTTTGTTTTTTTGTAACACAATTGAAAAACTTTATTTGGAGCCTGTGTTTTCACATACAGAAGAAATAAATTAAACTACAAACGCATAAATAATTTTTTTCAAAATATAAACACTTAAGAGATAAATTTCTCTAAAATCGCACACACACGCGCACACATACAATGTGCGTATTTTCATATTTTGATGCATTTTACAACATTTAGAGACATAGGCTAAATTAAATGAAATACTGCAGTAAAATGTCGAGTGCAGTAGCATTAAGTCGTTGCAAGCAAACGTTCGCAATATATACCCTAACAATTTTCGGCCGCAAAGGCCAGCGGCATGATTTGAAGATGCTGAACAGCCACTGGCATTTGTAGGCGATAATTATGGGCGTTTTACATGTTATAAATTGTGAATTCACTAATTTCCTTATTTTGTTTACGGTATTGTTTTAGTATAGGTTCGATTATATAGACGGCGAACTATCAAAAGGAAGGAATGAATGTTGAATATGCATACAATATGTAAGTCGTGGGTAAAATACATTTTTGAACAATAACTGAAATAACGCAAAACCGTTCTTCACAAAACCACTGAGCTAAGAGTTTTAGTCAGCGCTAGCATTGATGGTAATTGTTTTTCCCTTAGGATCATCAAAACGATCCATTGTGTTGATATCCATCATCCAGCAAATTCCAACGAACACAATTACCAAAAGCAGCAGCACAACCAGTAGACCCATAAGAATTCCGGGCGTAAAGAATCCAACGCAGTGCCACGGATCACCAAAGGGAAAGTTGTCTTTGGCTGTAGCGCTGAAGGGCGCTTGGAACTGTACTGAGTTCCATTGTAGTGTATTAGCGCTACCATCAGCAGCAGGTAAGGTCAAATTGCCGCAGAAATATGAAAAAGTAGTTGGCGCATTGATGCCAATGGTGCGGTAAGCGATGCTATTGTATTTCAGGTTTTGCAAGGTAAAGTAACCATCGCTAGTAGAAACAATATCAAAGGTAAGCGGCTTGCCCGCATCGCTAGTGGCCAGTGTGACAGAGAACTGGGTGCCGCTGGTGTTTGTAAGCGACATGCCGGTTACGGTAATAGCTTGCTTATTTAACAAAAGAGCGGTGTAGAAGATTTGGAATTGGTTGTTTGAATGCCAGATGGTACCGCCCGCGGTCGCAGCAGTTTCACTAGCATCACGACGCTGACGACGCAACGTAGTTGGAGCTGTGCTAGGTGCAGCCAAATACAAGTAAGCCACTTTGCATTTCAATTGTTTGCCAATGGCGGCAATAGCAGCATCTATTAACAAAATTTTGATAAGTGGGCGAAAAGATGTTGCTTAACTTTTATTTGTGGCTTACCATGTGACTCCAAAGCAACCTCGCGTGCTTGTTCGGCATTATCGAAGGTCACGAAAAGCGCAGTACCCTCTTGGCATTTAACAGGGCTGGCTAATTGACCATCCTTATCAATGCTGTTGTGTTCGCGCTTGGTAGCCACTGCGCGCAATGCTTCAGTGGGATTTTCAACGCTGGTGTAGTAGGTTTTAGGGTTAACACCCTGCAGTCTGGCGTAGCAGGATTGCGATTCAGCGTTGGAGCAGAGAAAATCCTTGTTGGTTAGCTAAATGTAATTATTTAAAAAAGTTTAAAGCTTGTCACTGATTATATGGAAGGGTGAAGCTTACGCCATTTTCCTCGAAGGCCACAACCATGTGATCTTGCAACAAAGTTGACAACTGCTCTGCAAACTCTGCTTGTGGCACTGTGCGCAGCGAGGGCTTAGCAACGCTATTAAAATAACAAATCGTACTATTGATGGAAATGATTTGACAAATATTTAACCAACCTGTTGGCACCCCAAAGAAATACGGGCGTTTGCTCTGCCAAGGCGACTCCAATGACGCACAAAGACGCAATCAGCGTTTTCCACAACATATCGCTGCTGGCTTTGACGACCCACTTTATTAAATAACCAAAAACAAAACAAAAATCAAATCACTATACGAACATAATCAAACACAATGGTTAAGAACGGAAACAAACCAAAAATTAACAAAAACTATAAATGAAAAGAACGTGAAAAGTCTTTGCTTTGCACGGTCGGCTCGATTTGCGCTGTCAAAGTGAAAAAAAAAATTTTCATATGACAGGTCATGTGATACAAGACCAGCTGACCGATTGCAATTGCGATAAACTGCAATAGTCATGTATCGACCAATAGACAATTGGATTGCGATATACGCGCTAAAAGCAACCCATCGATAAAGAAGTTATCGGTTGCGCATCCCTGGCTCTTGTGTTTTGTTATTGTTGCAAATTGCAACTAACAAAAAAATGTATAACAAATCCGCGTGTTCCAAAAATATGTATGAAATGCATATTGAAAACATCTAAAAATGCGTTTCCGTCGCCGTCCGTGGCATCGTAAAATGCGGCGAGCCATTGATCAGCTGAAATTACAGTCGCGCCGCAAAGTGCAGCTATTCTCAGTGGTAGCCGGATTCTGTCTAATACTTTGGTTAGCTGGCAATCTACTTCCAGCGACCGAGATCACGCAAAGCCATGCCAGCAGCAAGACCTGCACGCCCATCGATGTGGTGTACACTTGGGTAAATGGTTCGGAGCCACAATTCATTGAAAATGTTAGACGATACAATCCCTACTACGATCCGTCTCGTTTTGATGATAAGAATGAGCTGCGTTATTCGCTGCGTTCTCTGGAGAAGCATGCCAACTGGATACGCCACGTATATATAGTTACAAATGGTCAAATACCCAACTGGTTGGACCTGACATATGAACGAGTGACAGTGGTGCCTCATGAGGTTTTAGCACCAGATCCAAGCAAACTGCCCACATTTTCAAGTGCAGCCATCGAAACATTTCTGCATCGCATCCCTAAGCTCTCTAAACGCTTTTTGTACTTAAACGATGACATATTCCTAGGTGCTCCGCTTTATCCCGAAGATCTTTATACAGAAGCAGATGGCGTACGCATTTATCAAGCTTGGATGGTGCCCGACTGCGCTTTAGACTGTCCCTGGACTTACATAGGCGACGGTGCTTGTGATCGGCACTGCAACATAGATGCGTGCCAGTATGATGGCGGTGATTGTACTGAAAATAACAATGAGGATGTGGCAAGAGTTTATGCGCAAAGTGACGAGAAGCTCGAAGCACATCCAGTGCCAACAGCAGCTAATAGATTCCCACATATGGGTCTACAAAAGCTGTTCAAACGCAGTTCTTCCAACTTTAAGGATGTCATGCGGCACAAAAACGTTTCCACGCTTATCGAATTGCGACGAATAGTAGAACGTTTCAACAAGGACAAGCTAAAAACTTTAAACCCCGAGCTAACCACAGCAGATACAAATGCTGGCCTTGGCATCACAACAGCACAACCGACAAATAATATGTTGCACAAAAAAGACTTTAAGTCGTCCACAGATGTATACTCACATTCCCTGATTGCCACGAATATGTTGCTTAATCGTGCCTATGGATTCAAAGCACGTCATGTGCTGGCACACGTTGGCTTTCTACTCGATCGCGACATTATAGAAGCAATGCAGCAGCGCTTTCATAAGCAGGTGCAGCAGACGGCATATCAGCGCTTCCGTGCGCATACTGACTTACAGTTCGCATTTACCTATTATTCCTTTTTGATGAGTGAAACGCAGTCATTGAGTGTGGAGCAAATTTTTGACGAGTTCGATACGGATGGTTCTGGAACTTGGTCTGATCGTGAAGTACGCACTTGTTTAACGCGCATGTATATGCCGCCATTGGACTGGTCCGCAATGCGTTACTTTGAGGAGGTTGTGCACAACTGCACTCGCAACTTGGGTCTTAATCACCGTCAGCATACTGAAGTTGTACATTCTACATTGGTGTATGAGCGCTATGAGGATTCCAATCTGGTAGGTACTTGAAGTGTGCACAAGGCCACCTATCTGATTGACATCTAACTACCTTACAGCCTACAATAACTCGTGAACTTGTTGCACGTTGTCCACTGCTCGCCGAGGCTTTGTCCGCCAACTTTGCCGTGCGGTCCAAGTACCGATACAATGTCAGCCCAAAGCGTGCCTCGCACAGCAATTTTATGATGCTTACCTCGAATGTGACCGAGGTTGTGGAAGCTCTGGATCGCATGCGTCGCAACCCTCGCAAATTCAACTGCATCAACGATAACCTGGATGCCAAAAGAGGCGAAGACAATGAGCTGGTACGTCACTTGCTTGAAGATTTCTATCTTTCATTCTTCCCGCGTCGTAGCAAATTTGAGCTGCCACCACAATTTCGTAACCGCTATGAATCCTGGCACGACTACCAACGCTGGCGTCGTCGTAAACGTGCCGTTCTGGTTGTAGGCTATGGCGTGACCGCCCTGTTGATTATCTTCCTTTTGCGGTTCATGTGTCTGCACAAGGCTAAAATTGTGCGGCGCTGTGTGCAACGCTTGTAGTAAAACAAGCATAATTTAGATTTAATTTTCTTCAATTCCATGTCTGAGATTTTTTTACTGTATTGTTGTGATAAGTTGTAACTTTTGAGATAATGGCCATTTCTGCTCAAAGAAAAGACGCTAAACATTTAGTCAATGCTAGTTTTAGGCTATTTATTACGTATGCTAAACAAAGTTTTTTAGCTATTTAAGCATAAAGTGAGGCTAATTTAGTTAAGAAATGCATGTACACGCATATATTCTTCATTAATTTATGTACTTGAATTTCATTCAAATATATTGACGCCAAATTAAAAGCGAAAATCAAAGGCCTATCCTAACCATTTTTGATATTAGGACTCTAACTCTAGGGAAGCTTCTGAGTGGATCTGAGTATTTCACCATAAAACCTAACAAACAACAAACATTTAATACCGCTTTTACTAAAAAATTTATTGTAATGTCACACGCATCTATATAAATTCAAATACGCGACATTTCCAGCTGCCGCCATATTGAGAATTCCGAATTGGGTGATGATTTTTTGCTGCATGCACTTAAGGCAACCCGCTCAGGCGGTGACTGCTCAACCTGTGATAGTTGGGCAGACACATGATGCTTACAAGATCTGTACTGAGTTGTACCCAATTCTGTCAACCTTACTCCTTTTGACTTCTCTGCTAGCTCCTCCCAGGTGACTGTTATTTTCCAGCGATGCACCCAATAGCCATCCACATGCAACTCCTTGGTCTTCTCTACCTCATAAGTAGGCGGTTCGTAATCTGCAACTGTGTGCGGCTCAGATGTTTGGCTACGAGCCAATCAGTTCTTGAGAAACTTGAGAACTTCTCATCGTTTTCCTCAGTTGTCGAGTTTTTTCCTTCCATGCTATCAGTCAGTTGAAAACTTGTAGTTCAGTAGTATATAAACCACGAGGTTCTCCTTACTGAAGTCAGCTGAAGCGATCTGTTAATTCAAAGCTTCTTATGTACATGTGTTAAAAAAAAATCGTTTAAAGAAAATTTTGTTATCAGATTGTGCTTTATTTTTTAACATAAATACTTTAAAATTTTAATAAACGAAGTATAATTTTATTTAAATTTATACCTATTTCGGCGCCATTTATCAGTCCATTTCAAATGTACCAGTGTGTACACACTATTTGTTCTTAATTCGCCATTCGCCATGATACGGCTAAACATTTTCACTATTTGCGCGCCAACGGCAGGAAATTTAAAAGTTTTCCAGTCGACAATGTGCAATATATCAATTGTTTATGTAAATTGCAAGTATGTAAATGGACTTGTCATATTTTCTAAGCATATTTAGGAAAAAATAAAATAAAAAGAAGCAGTCAAAGATTTGGGGCTCATAATATTTGAATGTTTTGGAGGTTCATTTTCTATGCGGATTTTAATTTTTGGTTTTTATTCCTTCATATTAGCAAATATACAAACGCAAAGGAAGTTCGGATTGCAAGAAAAAGAGAAGTTCATTGGTTGTCCAGTTTACGTTGCAAGAATATACGGATAATCGGCTTATAATTTAAACAAAAACATATTTACTTGACGTATATATTACCACTGGCTATGTTTTGGGTACACTTAGCATTCACATAATTGGGGAAGGGACAAAAAATTGGATCTAAAATATATTCATAGTTAGTCTTTAAAAAAGCCAAATTGAATATAGATATATAATATATATGCACCTTCTGCTTGTTATATACATTGCACAAATCTATAATACCCTTTTACACTTTGAGTACAGAGTATAAAAATTTGATGCAGACAGTCGGGACGGTGCCCGACAGAGGGATATCCGAAACCAATTTTTCCTATGAAAATCGTGTTTCTGTAAAAATTTGTAAATCGAAGCGTTGAAGGTTATCCGCGTTATTAAGGTAATCGGACTGCGGGGGGTAGGGGGTTAATTCGACAAAATGTCAACAAAATGTCGTACCAAATTTGGTCGCTCTAACATAAATGTTAACCTTAACATTGCTATTAAAAGTAAAATTTTGTTAACGTTTATAGGAGGAGGGGCCTAAAATTGCCACATTATTACCTATTTCTTTTAAAGTTTCTATCCGATTTTAATAATTTTTCCACAGCACATGCACAGTAATACTGTGCATAACAGAGCCATGTTTCAATTGGATAACTTTTATGGTGTGGGTGTAAGCCGCGTAAACAGCGAAAATCTCTCACGGAGGAAGGGGCAAGATATCGATATGATTCGACAAACTTCATCTTTTCGGTTTAAATGCGCATCTTTTGGTAAATTTTTGTGCCTCTACCTTTTATGGTGTCTGAGAAGGACAGACAGTCGGATATTGCTATATTGACACGACTATTGTTCCTGATCATTTTTTCCCATGGAACATATGGTCTGCCACGCCTAATTCTGCCTGTTACATACATTGCACAAACATATAATAACCTTTTACACTTTGTGTACAGGTATGTAAAATGTATGCAGGCGAAGACATATAGAAAGACTAAAAAAGAGATAGAAAGAAGTAAGACATATACAAGATTTCTAGGGCTATCCAGTTTAGGTCAAGGTGGAGAGCTGCATCAATTGGATCTTTTTCGAGTGACAGAGGTATGAGATCAGTACGGTTAATGTGGCGCTCGATCAGATAAGCTGCATTATAGACAATTGATAAAACGTGTCGAATCTGAAGCTGCCGAAGCAGTACTTGTTCTGTCCAAGGTTGCCAGTTCCCGGAGAAGGAAAATCACTTTTTGCCTTTTTGCTTTTTGTTTAATGCGCTGTGACAGTCAGTGGTCATTATGGTTGTCTTTTGAGCATAAAGAAGTAAGAAGCTATCGTGCTAAGAAATATTAAAATTTTTCTTATTTTTGTATACCTGAATAAGTCGAATTTTGTCTGATCGATACTTCTTGTTATTGTAATCACTTTACAAACGGATTTTAAGCAATCTAATCATTTAATTAATTCATTGCTTCTTTTTGTTAACTTCTATTAATAAGTATGTACGAGTATTTGTTTGATTTTGTTATAACCATGTGGCAAGTGGCAAGCCGTTGGCTACTTGCTACTGGCCACAATAATCGAAGCAGCACTTAACTTTGCGCTCCCCCGACGCGTCGCTGATTACCGCAAAATTCGACCGCCCGCTGAGAGCGGTGGGCGTTGCCCAAACAATTCAGTTGTGGCACAAACTACGTCATCACTTTTTTTTATACCATGACTACTGAGATAGCCAGAGGGCGGGGGCACGGTGGGTGGTTTGTAATTATGGACATGCGCCACCCATTCCGCCGCATTTCAGCACATTAAGCGAGCGAAGCGTTCAAATTATAACAACAAAAAACGGATAGTATGCTGGCACTTTAACGTGGCCGGAAGTCAGTGGGCGGAACTAGAGCGCGTCCAGACAGACTGCCACCACAAACACATACACATACACGCAAACACATATGGCTATGTGGGTGTTGCAGCATTTTTTGGCAAAAGGAACAATGCTTCTAAAGCTGGCAAAGATGGTGATGATGTTGGCGATGAAGATGATGATGTGCTTTTTGTGTTGTGAACATCTTCTTTTTTTATTATTTTGATTTTATTTATTTGCGGTTTCGCTTCTTTTTTGCCAACTCACCAGCTCATGTGCGTATGTGTGTGTAACTGTTCCTCATTCCTTACGGCTGCCTCAGCTTTTTGTGAGGGTGTTGCCGGATACTTTGGCATAAATTGCGTCCGCTGTTTTTTGTCCACACTCTCCGCATCCACGCTGATTGCTTTTGCGTCCGTCCAGTGTGCTCAGCGGGTAGCCGTTAAATTGTAGAATAACCACAAACGCAGCATAACTCGCTTAAGTGTGCAACGTAGCCGGAATTTCAATTGTCACTAGATAAGCAGAAATACGTTATCTACTTGCTGCTATCAATTATCTGTTATCTATACGTGTCCTTGCTACCAGGCCACAAAGTTCTACTGCCTTTTGCTAGCTCTCACCTGAGCGGTTCAAGCACGTCCTCTCTTGACGTTGGCCTCGTAACTCATTCTAAATGATCATGGGCCACACACAGCGCTGCAGTCCTTTGGTTTCAATTTTGATTTCGATTTCATTGTAAATACGTGCACACGACAAAATTTGGTTTATTATGTGCACAAGACGCACATGCTCTGCCTTGACAGGGCTGCGGTAGGGAAGCGGAAGTGTTTGGAGTGATGAATAGTCTGGTGATTTATGCAAATCGTAGAGTTTAAGTGAGCCTCCAGTGATAGATCTCTAAGGGTTTTACACTTGGCAAAAAGTTTTCTTTTTCCATTTTTTGTGTGTATGGGTAAAGAAACTCAATGGGGCTGTTGAACAAAGCCGGCGCGAAAGGAGACCAAGCCCGTTTTGACAGGTTCAGATAGAGGGCATTCTTAATACGAAGCAGAGCCCTTTGCGGCTCAGTCGCGGTCTACCTCAGACCGTAACAGTTTGTTATGGGCAATCAAGAAGAAGAAAAGGAACGAAACATGGCGCATCCAAGTCAGACTGCTTATTTCTTAATCTGCTTCTGTCCATCAATAGCAGAGGCCATAATTGATAGATATAGATATTGCTGATTATTGAATAGATATTGCCGATCACTGATCTAAAAGGACACATTCTTTAAGCATAAAACTATCATACAATCGACAAATAATCTTTATTCAATAGTTTTTAATCTTTCGATGATCTGTTTTACAGCATTTTTATTCCATATTTTTCAGCCTATCCAAGCTTTTAAGTTCGACCTAGATTTACCACGCACTCACTGAAGAATTTAAAATTTTGAGAAATTGAAAAGATTAACTGGATGTTTGGTGGTTGGTTTATGATCGATTTAAAAGATTGTCACGTCTACGAAATAGGTAGAAGTAGGGTTAGATTTTAAAAACTGCTTTATATACTTACTTTAGTACTTCCGTTTTCGATTTGTCGATATGACAATGCAATTCATCGTTATAGTTACTCCTAGGTAATTTTCAAGGCCTAAAGTTGATATTTTGCGACCAAAAAATTTGTAGAGTGTAGTCCAAAAAGTACTTATATACTCTTTAAGTGTAGTCACTTTGACAAATCGTAATCGAATTCAAATTGGTAACAGCTATGTTTAAAGCTTCATAGCTTTAAATGACTGAGTTATAGGTTCTTTATAATAAAACAAGAGAGTTGATACAGCAGCAGAAGAAGTGGACATAGTCGGGATCCAGACTAAAATATACCCTTATTTTGAAACTTTATCGATCAATTCAGTTACATAGGAGTCTTGCCTTTTATGTTTTTTTTAGGTTTTTTAAGGTTTTTATTGTTATTCAAAATATTCAATGAACCAATTATCGAAACTCTTTTGGTACCACAAAAAAATTTGGTTTTGAACGCATCAACCGCTTTTACAGGTACAATTTATCGTCGATGTGCGGGAACAAAAAGAAATCAGTGGGTGCCAAATCGTGACTATTTGCCAAATGACCCATTAATTCTACGTTTTGGGTCTTTGGTGTAAGCCGATGTGTGAGAGCTCGGATTGTTCTGATGGAAGATGTTCCGTTTTTGGCGATTGCTTTTCCTTAACTTTCCGCAAACTTCTGGCAAAAATATGGTTTTATATCATTCAGAATTGACCGTCCTACTTTTCTCTATGGTATGGTAGCTATGTACATGTCCCGATTTTGAGATGAAGCAGGCGACCAAGTTTTAGGCTCCTCTTCGAAGACCCATACAATCTGGCTCATTCGCATGGATCGAAAATTCATCGACTGTTACGATCTTGTAAACGTCTTTTGAAGCACCGCGGCTGTATTTTGATGATTTGAACGGTGAACCTGTTTCCGCGTCTGTTATTAGGCGAATAGCCTTGTTCTTTATTACACTGCCTCTTTTGGTAGTTGCTTTGGCAGCCCTGTTGGTCTAGCAAAAGTCCGGGATGGCAATAAAGATGATACAAAGTCCAAGGGAGTTCGATGGCTTAAGAAGTTTAGTCGGCCGACTTTCGTCCACCAAAATGTAATATTACTTATCAGACTATAGCAGCTCCAATACGGGCGTTTCGCTAGGTAGAATCCCAGCTTTTCAGGGGAATGATACCACCATCTAAAAGTGGATCAGGACTGAGACGTATTTTCTAATATACACTCGAAAACATAACTTTGGTTCAGCTTGTAGGTGATGTCAAATGTTTACAATTTTACAGTTAACACCAATAGTTTTATATCACAGATGAAATAGAAAAAGGAAACATCTAGAGTTCAACTAGTTTCCTAAAAAGGAGGGTCTTCACTTTTTCTCTCAGTGTGGCGACTGAGTCCTTACAAGCCTGCAAAGGCCTTACACACATATGCATTGTGTTTATCCATTACATATAATTCCTGCTCGGCCAATGAAATGGCACACCAAAGATGCCGCCAAGCCGCCAAAAGAGCGGCCCAGACAAATGGACACCCATTTTTAATATAAACAAAAATTGTAATAATTTAGAAATTTAATTGCTGCCAATATACATATGCGGAGGAGCTATGCCTAACGCAATCCGGAGAATATATTTCGATTTAATTAGCGTGCACGAAATCGTTGACATATTTTGACAAATGGCTTCCTCCGTGACCAAAAGCACAAAAGTCATAAAAACCAAAAAAAAAAAAAAGAAAAAAAAGTGCAGCCGTGAAAATTCTCCATCCATAATTGTAAAAGTGTTTCTTTTTCAAAATTTTAATTTTTCTTTTATTATTATTAAGCTATGCACATTGCTCGTCGGCCTTTTTTGTTTGTAGACTTTTCTTCTATCCATAATTCTCTGTGGCAGAATAATAACAACACAAGCGTGCAAACATGCCCCATGCCCCATCTAGAGACATAATTACTTTCAAATTGTTTGTGCAACTTGCTGCATATAGGCGTTGGCGGGAGGGGGGCGTGTCGCCATGACCAAAGTACCACTAATGAAATGCATTGTAAATAAAGTATTAAGTCATTAAATCGTTCATTGCGGCAATTTACATTCATTATTATTACGGGCTCATCGTACGTGCCCATAAGCCATGGGAATTGGAATATTGTTGGTAGCAGTGCAACCCAGACAACGGCTATGACGAAGCCGCTGCTTGTCCGTTCATATTTTAGTTGGAAATTAATAAAATCATAAAATGATAATTAATTAATTTATACATGCGACAATGGAAATGCATTGCAGTTGCCGCCGGTAGCCGAAACCCGTCTGGACGTTCCTTCGGCTGCATCGATGGTTGGTTGCTGGCTGATTAGGGATTCAGGTGCGTGAGTGCATTTTCGGTTTTCTATAGAATTTCAACGGCGGCTCCAAGCAACAAAACTGAAGAAACGGCTGCATGACAAGCAGCGACGAGCTGATGCGGATTCGTTTAGAGATGTGTGAGTGGGGTATGATTTTGCGTGTCAAGTCGAGTCGTGAGTGAAGAACAAATGCTGAGAGAGTAGCATACAGCGGCTCCGCTGGCTCGGTCATGTACGGACGGGACTTCAATGCGGCTGCTAAAGAAAGGAGACGAAGCGAATTTCCATGACTAATTTGGAAATACCATATACAGCACTAACTGTAATTGGTTTCCAGAAGTGGAGAAGCCGTGTGTAAAGCAGAGCTGTGCTTGAAGGTTTGTCCCACATCAGATAGTAACCTGCTAACTGGTAGTTATGGCCAGTGAAGAAAACGAACATATATAGTGGAGAGTGGGTTATGAAAGTGAAATTCATAATAATCGAACAAGCAACCCGATATCGAAAAACTGAAATCTAATAAACAATAAAAAGTGGCATGCCTTTTTCCCTTGAAATCGCGATTGCGAAGCTCGCCTTTAACAGAAGTGCATAGCGAAAATTCTTAAGTGCAAAGAGGTGTCAAAATGAGAGAAAATTTCCCTTTAGGAAACTTGCAGAGCTTGAAGTCGATAACTATAGCTAAAAGGTAATCGAATACATAAAGAAAGTTGGATTTGTACAAAAATTGAGGCTTACATAACAGAAGAAATGAGAAAAAGAGAGAGAGAGCACACTTTTAAATTTTATCTCATTTCTTAGATTCTTTGATATGTTTTGCACGACTGCATGGTTTGTTGGTAGTTCTTGAAACATGGTCCATGAAATTATATATTAAAGACTAAAACAAAAGTGATCCGGTTCCAAATATCGATCTAAGGGAACTACAATTCGTTGTCCAGTTGAATACGAAACCAAATTTAGATATCCAGGCTCGTATGTACAGTTATCTTTCTGGAAAATAACCCGAGACAACAAAGATACTTTCCCCTCTCCCATGGCAAATGTGGTGAACGAGCAGCAGGTTCTCATAGTGTCGCAGGCGTAGAAGGTAATCGGTACCATTCTGAATTTTTGCTTAGAGTATTTATAACTCGTAATTGCCGATAAAGTTATGCTCCAGAGAAAAATTAAATTTGTTTTCAGACATATGTTTCTGAAGCGCATCGTATAAAAAAATGTAAAAAGAAAACTAGTATATTAATATTAAATTAAATTATTTTAGGTTTAGTACAGCTGGCATACGATTTCACTGAAAATTAATCGAAATACCTTAAACTAAAGACAGGCATATTAAGTCGCCTTAATAACTTCTCTCGAGCCGTGAGAGCATTAGCTACTTGCAAGCATACGCACCATTTGCTGGCTCACGAGCCCATCTCTAGTTCCATCAAAAGCCTTTCTTGGGTGCCTCTTGACAGATCGTAAGACAATGCCCATGCCCAGTAGTGGCTGATGCGTTAACAAGTCATTTACATGTCATTGTCAACTGTTTGCCGCGCGCCGTCTGATTGCCACTGATTCCCACTGATTTCGACTGATTGTCGTTGGGCGGCTGTCAGCGGGCCCTGAGCGGTTCGCCTTAGAAAGCATGAAAATGTCATATTGTGATGAGCATTAGCGGAATGCACTTGTAGCCTGGACAAATGTATTACGAGTATTTGCATTTTTGCATGTCTATTCCACCGATTGTGGGGTCGTGACAAATGTACGCAAATGAGCTGTAATTTGCCGCAGAGCCCACTGCTACTTATGTGCCTACTACTATGTGGTCGGATATGGTCGAGTTGTTTGCAGTCAATTTTGGGCAAACTCTAGCTATGTCACATGTGTCTTAAAATCTGGCGAATTGGCAGCAAAAAAACCAATCGGAAAACATGCAAAACCGTAGTAGCAAAAGGAAGGCGTTGCCACGCCTCATGACAAATTATGACAGCACGCATTTCGTGATGATTTATGAGCCAGCATTGAGCCCGCTTTGCATTCAACTATGACTCCCCGTTCCGAGCACAAACAAACCATTTCAGCCAATGTTTCCTGTGTTCCAGCCTGGAAACGAGAAATAAGCGCAAATGCGACACCCAAATCCTGGCTGCACAACCTTGTTGCTGTTTTTTCTTTTTCTTTTTTTTTAATTTAATGATTTTAAAGTGATTTTTAACGTGGTGTACAAGTATTACGGGTGTTTAACTGCTCTGCGCGACATTAATCTGCGCGTAATTAATGGCAATATAATTTACAACAAAAGGCCAGCGGCAGCTCAGCCCACAAAACGCACTTATGTTTAGCTGTGTGTGAAAGTGTGTTTGTGTGTGTGTGTGTGTGTGTGTGTGTGTGTGTGTGTGTGTGTGTGTGTAGGGAAGTGAAAATCAAATTTTCATTTGCCAAGACAACATAAATATGTTTCGGCTGCAGCGACACTGCATTGCCCTACGCCACATAATGCCCAAAAGCAAATCATTTTTGTTTCTTACAGTATGTTAAGGCATAAAATATCTCTAAAATATATAGGAAAAAAGATATTTTGGAAAATCATTCAAACCTTAAACTCATTTCCGCAAAGAAAAAGTGGTTTGATTTTAGCTACTTACGGATTGAAATTTTTGGGATTTTCTTCTAGGGCCAATCACTTAATGAAAACCGGGATAATTGGGTTTACGAATTCGAATTCGCTGATATTAACGTAATGTAATTTTTAGAGATTTAATTCTAGGGGCGGTTGCTCTGTGAAAATCAAGCTAATCGAATTTGCGATTTCAAATTAGGAAATAACGTAAAAAGACCTAATTTGATTGTATCTTCTTGCGGGTTAAGATTTCGAGCGAATCGAATTTGCGATCTCAAATTCGCAAAGAAAAACGTTGATTTAATGTCATCTACTTATGGATTGTAATTTTTCGGGATTTTTGTCTAGGAGCAATAGCTCTATGAAAACCAGTCGAAATGAATTTGCTATTTCAAATTCGAAAGAAAAAGTAAGAACGGAAAAAGACTTCTTCTTTCCGAAAGTAATTTTTCGGGACTTTCTTTTCAAATTCGCAAAGAAAAATTGAGAACGTTGATTTTAATTCATCTACTTACGTACTGTAGTTTTTGGGATTTTCGCCTAGCAACAATAACTCTCTGAAAACCGGTTGAAATGAAAATTAGATTTCAAATTCGAAAGAAAAAGTGAGAATGTAAAATCCCATCTTCTTTCGGAATATGATTTTTCGGGATTTTCTTTTCGGAGCAATCGAAAACCGGACAAATTTGCACTTTAGCAATACATCATTCGTATTCGGTTAAGAGCGATACAAAAGTAATAAGTGGAGTTTAAGGTTTAACTTCTTGAAACCATTAACCACAAACTTAAATATTTGTAACTGCACATAAAAAGGAACATTGGTGATCTTAGTTCGAGAAGCGTAGAGTTGAAGAATGTTCTGTGCTTATAGAATCGCAGAACGCATATCAAAGTTCTCAGTTTGATCAGCTAACAACGTGAACACTGAAACAGACAGGGTAACCTGGTGAAGTGCATTACAGAATCAATGCAGCCGATTCGAAATCTCTGACAGTGTGTTCGCTTTGTGTGTTTGCCGCAACTCATCAACAAAAGAGCAACCGAGCACAGAAGCTGCGGCAGCAAATTGCCTGCAAAGTGTTACAATAATAAAAACTCATGCTTGGAGGCGTGTCCCAACATGAAACTGAAAGCGATGCGGCTATGGAGACCCAGACAAGGGGTGCACATCTTGCCAGGGTAGTTTTGGCAGCAGTTCCGATAACTCGAGCCTGCCGAGCAGTATCCTGGCAGCTTGTGACTTTTGCAAATTGACTGCAGCACAATTAGAGAAAGAGAATCAAACAAAAGTCATTGTGCGTTTCTAGGCGGGCAGACGGGCTGGCAGCCAATAAGTCGCTAATGCAATTAAAAATTCACACACAGGACACACACACACACTACACTAGGCTAATAAGCCAGAAAGAACGAGCCCTTGGCTTAAATGTGCGACGGCACTGAAAGGGCGTGACACGTGAGACACCTGGAGTGATTGTTTGCCATCAGAAAGAGTGCTCCGTGTGCTGATCCCTAGCTAAACGAGTGAAAATCTTGTATTGAATGTGGCTGTGTGTATTTGCGACAATTTGGTGCGTTAAATTATCAGAATTAGTGACGCCACTGAGCGAGGGAACTCGACCAAATGGCAGACACTCGTACTCGTACAGAGAGTAAACAGCTCCCAGTGTATGCACGTTGCCGTGTTAAATCGCACAAATTGCCAGTTTAATTGTTCCAATTGACACCGAAATTTGTTGCCCCTTGAGTGTTGCACAAAATATATGTGTGGTATATGGAACATGTGTGAGCCTGGCATTGAGGCGTGCCTCAATGCTGCAAGGATTTATGTGGGGTCATTTATAAGCCCATGTAAGTATTTAGTTCTGTAACAAAGTGTCGTCGTCACTCTTAGCACTAAATGATAAAAGCATAAACAAATTCAGCTTCAATTTGAGTGATTGTTTAATGATCACGTTTAATTTAGTTTTATTTACAAAAAAGTTCTTATTATTTAACTCAAAAATCTATGTACAAAGTCAAGTTAGTAAAACTAAGCATAATTATACCATAAAATATAACAGAAAGCATAAAAAAAAAACTTTCAAAGGCCGAGCGCAGCCTAAATTAGTAAATGCTGCGCGCTAGCGCTAATGGAGCCGTTGGCAGGGCATTTGTGCCCACCATTAGTGCCGGTCCGAGAGCACCTGCTACACCCACGCCCACACTTCCGGTCGTTACACTTGCCACTGCGCCGTTTAGGCTGCCGCTGCCGCCATTGAACTTTTCAAAGCCGCTAGTTGCTTCCGCTTGCAGTTTCTTACGCAGATCCGGTTTGGGACCGCTTAGGCACATTTTCTCCAGCTGCTGGTGCTGCGAGCGCACGGCAAATCTATTTACATGTACAGGTATGGGCACTACAATTTTGGTGCCACCCGGAGTGCCATTGCGTCCCAGGCCATGCGAGGTGAGACCGGCCTTGACGCGTTTCCACTTGGCGCGACGATTTTGAAACCATATTTTTACCTATTAGAGGTAGTATTAAGAGATTTAGCTGTTTGACTAGCTCTCAGGCTGCTTGAAGCTAACCACCCACCTGCACTTCGCTCAATTTCAGACTTGTGGCTATTTGGCTGCGCTCTGTTAGACTTAGATACTTCTTGGCATGGAATTCGCGTTCCAGCTCTAGCAGTTGCTCGGATGTAAAGGCTGTGCGGCGTCGTCGCGACTTGGAGTTGTTGCCGGAGCTACCCGATTCTTTGCCGCCGGCATCGTTGCGCGAGCTACCGCCCTCATCATCGCTGCAGTCCTCGCTGTCCGAGTTAGTGTAGGCTGCAAGGGTATAATAACAATTTATACAGGCAAGAAAATATATACTTTATAGAAGTACAAGCAAACCCTGCAAATAGATTGCCCAAAATAGATTGAAGCATTCACGATTTCAACCGAATTTTTTCTGCTCTGCCTTCTGTTTGCTCCTCTCGCGAACCCCTCCCCCCCTTCCCACCCACCATTCTAGGGATTCAAATTCTACTTTTTGTTCTGCTTTCCGTTCTTTGCCCAATCACATTCCCATTTCTCTTCCTTCTCTCTCTGTCTCTTCCAGATAGTATGTCCTGCTGCGGATATTGGTATCAATTTCTTCCTATCATCTTTCTCATCCATTTTTTTATTTTCATCCACTACCTACATTACATATTGGTAGAAATATCTTCCTATCCTCTTTCCCATCCTTTTTATCATATTCATATTCCACCTCTACCTCCGGTAAAAACATTCCCTGAAAGTCATCTTTAACGAAGATGCTAAAACAAATTTCACCTCAATCCGCTGTTCCGAAGACATACATACAGACATTAATTTTTAAATATATATATACGAAAAATTGCTGGCAAAGGTATTCAAAGATTTGCAGCCGTTACTGGGGTATACGGCTCATACGAGGTTGAAGCTCTTAAAGACCACAATAGTTTTTTGCATACAAAGTTTTTATACAAAGAAACTTTTCACTTTCATATAATTTTGCAGCTTTTCCAGGACCTTTTTGTCCATAAAACACGATTTTTTCACAAATTTAACTAAGTTTTATAACTGTCTTGCGCATTTTATATCTGGAAGTCCAATTAATTTCAATATCTCAGCGTACTGCACTTCTACCTAAATAGTATCTACAGGGCCGCATTTACAAATTTGGCGCCTTGAGGCAGTTTCAGAAATACGCTATAATGAAGTTAAAAGTATTTATTCCACATCTCCATTCCAAGACTCAACGAATCTGAGCTTTTTTTTATTTGTTCAAGAAATCTTCAAGTACACTTTGCATGCACCAACAAAATGGCCGAAAAATTCACATCTCGAGGGTTTCAGTAGTGACCCTACTGACAAGTATGTATCACAAGGAAAGGTATTTCAAGCTGGGACGTAAGCAAGAGACTCTGACGAAGTGCTGTAGGTAGTTTTGAGCTTCTGTCTAGAGCGTCTGCTCCGATCGAGCCGTATACCCTTGTAAAGGTATGAAAGTGTATATTAATATTTTAATACTCTGTTTCTGGATTTAGCTATTGGTTTGGAATATATAGGGCTTTACATTAAAATGTTATTAAGCTCTAGCACGGTGCCGAGTAGACTTAGAGCTCCGATACAAATCCAACAAGACTAAAAAAAGTAGTAACTTTTAAAAAAATTATATATATTTAAAAATTTACAAATTAAAGCCCCTATCGGTGTTATTATTTGTTTGATAGTATGTTTGAGCAAGTTTTAAACTGTTTTAAACTTTTGACTGGAGCACACGATCCGGTCGAGCCGTTTACCGTTGTAAAGCTACTGAATGAACCTTTTAATTTTTTAATTTGGCTAAATGAATGTGTTCCCTAGCTCTAGCGCAATCGTATCGATGCGAGCGTTAAGCGCTTGTTACACGATGCGAGGTGTTGAAGTAAGTCCGTGTGATTTCTTTCTCTTACTGTTGGTAGGCTCGGTAATATTGTGATGTTCTTTATTTTTCCTTTTATT
This sequence comes from Chymomyza caudatula, assembly GCA_035041775.1. Lineage (NCBI taxonomy): Eukaryota > Metazoa > Arthropoda > Insecta > Diptera > Drosophilidae > Chymomyza > Chymomyza caudatula. The sequence continues at coordinate 1,866,333 of JAWNKW010000168.1, forward strand.
AGATTTGCACGAAAGAACTTGTTTAGCTATCATTGCAGATGTCTTCTATTCTGGCAGCAATAATGAGCACCATTAACCTCAGAAGGCTTAGCTATGGACAAGTGATGAAGAGCCTTCCTTGTCGTCAGAGTAACTTCTCATTGCATATGTCTTTTATTCTGGAAGCAATGGTGCCCATTAGCTTGTAGTCCTGGACTGCTATTGATAATACATATCGACAATCCGCATAAGACTCATTTGACATTATACAATCGTGTTTCTGTCCTAAAGTAAAGTAAAAGGAAAGTAAGTGTGGCTAACTCTACGAGGTATAATCAGTATCATCGTATAACTACGAGGTACATGAACTTATGTGCGTGCTTCTATAAAGGTTTACAGCTCGGTTCGAGTGGAACTTTTTGAATGGTTTTGGTTTCGAAACGGTTCTTATCAATGAGTTTACCACAAAATTGCTATGCTAACTTCTATAGTGTTGTGCCAAAATTGGAAATATTTGCTTTTTTCAATGCTATGAATATTCTCTTACGATTGTTGTTCAAATCCTACGCTTTTGATTTTCCGTTATTTTTGGCTTGTAACAGCTTGGAAAGTTTTTGAAAAATCTATTATGTGAGTTGTCTTCATTAATGTCAGTTAGGAGTATCTCACAGGCTACATACTAAAAAGACTGAATGTCACCGATAATGCTAAAACTATAGCCTTCATTTAAGATGTCCAAATTTTGAATTTTGAAGCTTAATAAATAAAATGGAAGACGAATCCCATAAAAGCGCAAAACAGTTGGTGAATTTGAAATCAGCGACCCCAAATTCAGCGGAAAAGTTATGCTTTCGCCAAGGTCTTTATTTTTTGTTGCCTAGTGTAAGTTGACGCAAACTCAAATCAAGCCGTTTTGTTCATTAAAGATCAGTTTAGTCTCAATTTTGGATTAGGTACTAGTGGTACTCGTTTGAAGTACGCTAAGACGAATTGTTAAAACTCTTCGTTCGCATATTGACTACTCGGAAACTCAACTTAGAAACGGCGTTATTTTCTCTGTGCACTTTTGATTTACGTTCTCTTGAAATTCCCAATAATAAGCGAACGTCTGCATCGCTTGAAAGTCGGCTTGCAGCCGTGATTACCTGACTATCCTCAATATCTTCGGACGATTACGTGCGATATTCTATCATGGAAAATGTAATATACTGAAAGACAATCTAAACTTAGTAAGCCGTAATCTAAACTTTTTAGCCAAACGCCATATGAATAAATGGGCGAACTTTCAATGAATCCTGCAAAGCAGCTCGACATATGTCCACAGTTCCTAACAAGTAAAATGTTGGCTGCTGTCGCAAATGGGCTGTATCATAACTTGTGGCAAATTCCATATTTATAACTGGATACATGTGTCCAGCACTTGACTCAGTCGACCCCAACTCCAGCTCCAGCTATAACCAACCAAGCAACACAGCCCAACAAGACATCACTTGGAACTTAATAGTAGTCTGTGAGGTGGCTTAAGTTGAGCGTGAAAGCTAAACGTTTCATTGAGCGTGGCCGAGTCATTCCGTGGCAGGGGGTGCTGCTGGCAGTGCTGTCAGGCCGAGACCAACACGACCGTTGTCGTCATCCCCCGAGAGCCGGTAATTTTGGGTTTTGGTTAAGCGATTTTTTAACACTTATACGCTTCGAATGTGCGCGCTGTCACTGATTTATTTGTATGCTCTTGTGTGATAGCACCCCGCTGCCCCCCGATGTGACAACTTGTTTTTGGGGGTTAGCCGTACAAATTTTGCACACCCCAAGCTGTCGTTTCACAACAACAACAACAACATCAACATCGGTTATGAATATATAATTTGATAATTTGTAACGCTTCTTACAGCAACTGCTGTAAATTGATTTGGCGTAGCATTTGGCGTCCGAGCACGCTTTATGATTATGATATGCTCTCTTGCTCCCAGTCTAGATCCAAATCATATTCTTCCATTTCAACAACTAAATCGTTACGTTTGTCAAAATGTCAGTTCGTTTTTGATGTCTTTGTGTGCGTCTAGCTGAGTGGGACTGAAAGACAGCGAGAGTAAGTGTAAGAGAGAGAGAGTGTTGAAAAGTTTCAACTTTTGATTGACACCGTACATTGGGTCTTAATGCGTTTTATGCTAATTTTGATTACCACTTGACTTGCCAGCGCGCCGTTTTAATTACTATGACGAAAACACTTAAGAGCGACCACAAATCGGTGGCTGTACCCACCTCTACTCTTGTCCAATTCACCATTGTAGTTGGGCGGCGACATGGTCAGACTAATGTCGCTGCAGGAATCACCGCTACATTCATAGTCCTCATCCATGCCCACATCAAGCGCAGGCTCTGGACTGTGTGATTTGCCGGCTGAACCTTGCGTCGACTCGCTCATAGCTGAACTCAGCAAGGATTCGGCATGACCCTCATCGTGTGTCCGCGCAGCAGCCATATGCTGCAGTCGCGCATGCACGCTCAAGTTGTGCACATAATCCTGATTCATTAGCTGCGCCAACCGTCGGCCTGGACTTAGGTCAGCATTTGTTGTCGAAGCTGCTGCCGCGGCTACAGCGGCCAGTTCATTCTGCGCACGCAGCAGCAAATGATCACCCAAAGTTGGATATCCACCATCCGTTGTAGCGCCGCTAAATGGCAAGAAGCGAGGATGCAGCTGCGCCTCGAGTGGATGCGGCAGCAGTCTGTGGTGTGCCATATCTACATCGCTGGGCAATGCTGGGTTTGTATGTGCAGATTTATCGGCGCTCATGTTGTCTGCGGCTTGTGACGGTTCCTTGCCAGCAAAAGGTGCGCCCAAATAGCAGCCGCCGGCTATTAAATGTGTGAGCCGCTCATGGTTTTGTGCAAAGTAACCGTGCAGCCACGGATTATAAAGCGGAAACTGTGTCAAACCCAAAGCTGAGCTGGCCACCATGGCGCGCGCATTCAGCTCATCTTGCTCAGCTGCCAAAGCGGCGGGCGGCGGTGTTGTAATTGCAGTGGCGGGTGCTTGATTGGCAATTAGACTCTCTATAGAGAAGGGCTTGGGAAATGGTCGGCTACTCAGTTTGTTGTGCTCCGTGGCCGCTAGTGTCAATGCCGGCGCATTTGACTCGTTTTTGACCAGCGTCGCGTGTTCCATTTCGCGACAATTTTAACTTTCAAGCAACTAATGGCGCGACACACTTAATTAGCTCAATTTTCTAGGCACGATTCGACTGTGACACCTACACGTCTGCGTCTATGTATGTTGGCCTCGCTGCGAGTGCTACGAGCCACTGGCCACTGAACCGTTCAAAGATCTGCGCGCAAATGAAACACACAACAGACACATCACGTAGCCAGAGGCGCGCACGACTGCACCCAACGCTGTCAGGCAGCAACCACCACCATTGCCATTGGCTCCGCCTCCAAATCCAATATGGCGCATGCCAATGAGTGCCTATTCGTGTGTGTGTCTCCTGAGCGACTCTCATTGGCTGTCGCTAATTGGACTCACTGCACTTGTTTGCTTTGGTTTCGTTTGTGTGAGTGTTGGTGAAGCGGTGAAGTGGTGAAGTGGCTATTGCTGCAGCGTTTCGTTTCCTTAATTGCGTTCTGCTTCAGTCGTGCCATAATCAGACTCTCCACAGTCCGCCCTTTCATTAATGCGCCCTTTTTGTTGTAGTTGTTGTCGTGACGTTTTGCCGATGTCGTCGTTGGCAGCTATTTAGGCGGTATGGATATACATACGTATATACCCTATAAAGTTGTGTGTATGTGTGGACTGGCATTATATGCATGTATTGGCGTTACTTGCTCTCGTGAGGCATATTAGTGACCAATTTAAATCCAAACACTAGCGCATTTGGGTGTGCCTCAGGCATACATCGGTTTTACATCATTAGAATAGCTACTCGAGTCTCTTTATGTTATAATTTTGTCATATAATTTATAATGCATAGATAAATTATACTTTTAGCAGTACGGCTTTATGAGTAGATGGGCTAAAATCGATGCTTGATTGGACCTTGGTGTGATCTGCAAATGTGTCAAATAAAAAGTGTACATTAACCCTGGAAAGTCATTCTTTTTCTCTGTACATTTTGGCGAAGGAAGACGTTCTAGGGTTAAATGATAGTCAAACCTCGATTAAATCATTGTTTACGTTACGTTTGTTAAACTACATGAGCGCATATTTGGACGAAAAAGATAAAAGATATAATAAGCTAGGGGTCTCCGCATCATGTGTGCTTCGCACGCCAACCACCATGCCCCTCTTTTTCAACTTCTTAGTCTCGCCTTTTCGACTTCGAAAATAAGATTAACTAAGGTTAAGCCTCCCTCCCAATGGAAGATGGTATGAACTGCCTGGAGAAGTGTGAGTTGTTATGGCTAGTCAAGAAGAAGATATGGACAATAAGAAAATGTCGTCGATTTTGCTATAGTTTGTTTGTGGTGTGCGCAATTTAGAAATGTTACTCGTTTTTAGGGTTAGTCCACTTGTGCAGTCAGGGCTGAACACCAGTAACTGCAGGCAAAGAGGCGCAAGCAATTTATAATTTTTTTATTTTTCGATAGTTTTCACGGAGTCCAGCTATTATATGAGCTACGTTAAGCTTCCCGAACTGAGTTGGAGTACCTCCATATTTTGCCCTTCAGAGACACACATGTTCCTTTGTTTTCCCTTCTTGTTCTGAATTATTTACCAAGTAAAACGATGTTTACAAGTTGTGATTACCAAGAGAAGACGCAAACTGAGGGTCAATTCTAGTTCATATTTAAGAATTTTAATGGGTGATCATATTTCAACTACCTTGCATAAATATAAAACTGCACTCAGCAATCACTCTTAGATTTTAGTTCCACTAAAACCGCTATATCTCCCTTGCCAATTGATATACTAACGATATACTTTTTCTGAATTGAAGGCAATGAATGTTGCTACAATTCTTTTAGAGAGCATTTTGATATATTGATACGACCTGTTTAACTGTCTAGCTTGAAATCTAGGCCATAAATTTGAAAACTTTACTTTTTCTAAGCACTTTGAACTGTTACTCAATACACTTTTTCATAAAACTTCTTTGAAATCAATAGTTTCATTAATTGAACATAAAATTATCCGTCTTACGAGAAATCAAATCAAAAATTGTTTTCATTCATAAAGTCACTGACTTATTGAACTAATTCTATTTAGAATTATTGATTCAACAGTCAGTGAACAGTGGCAATCAAAGAGCATGAAATTTAAAAGAGTGGAATGCTTGGCCGTACATTGAGTTGACGTGAAAAGCGATCAGTTTCAGCACAGTAGATATATGTGCGTTTTTTTTAGCTCTTTCTCAATTTTGCCTACGAATGAGTCGGTCTGACAGAGACAGCAACACAAGCAGCCTCCTACGTACGCTGTGCTGAAAATGGTAAATTTTTAACAGTCAAGGGTTTCACTCTATTACTTTCAGGCTCTTTGAGTGGCAACACTCATGAATATGATTTTCACCAGCAACAAATTATTGGCACAATGCGAGGTCTGACTGTATGTACATATACGAAAATTGAGCAATGAATCGCAAAATTGTGCCTCATTTAAATGCTCGGCCATTTTTCACACTTTTGATGTGATACAAAAGCAAACATGTTTTTTGTAAGAAATCGGGTTTTTTGTGTGTGCTGCTTAATTAGCCATAATTGACAACAATTTTTGGTATGATAATATTCAAAAATTACTCATACGCAAGGTATCACGTCGACCAATTAAATCAGCTAATGAAAGCATACAATTTGGTCACGTTCAGTTGGTAGAATAATTTAACGACAATTGAAAATTTAATAATAAAATTTTTTTTTGTGCCAAAATGACCCGTGAATAAATTACAATAATTATGCGCCTCAGCGATTATTGTTATTGTGATTGTGATTGCTTGAAGCAAGAAAATATTTAATTTGGCAATCTATCAATTGTTTTTGGCACAGACATACAAATATTTGCTATATGTATGTCTGTATAACGTACTTATATAAATCTTTTCTCGCCTTTTTCGCTGGCATGCGCAATCGGAGCAAATAATTTTGTCTTAAACAGCCAAACAAACAAGCGATTCCCCAATTCCCAAATCCCAACGGAAAACGCGCAAATTAACGAAATGCAGCGAAGCGTTTCATGCGCTCAAATAAATCAGAGCGATGTTGACACACGGGGTGTTGCCCTATCCATAGCTTCGCGACAGCATAGGATCTGCGGATCCAAGTGTACAGACAGCAGTGCTCAGCTCTTTGGCTACATAGTACTATACCCAGAAAACATTTTGCACTTATAGAGACTCATGACAGTAGGCACACACATGGTTACCAAAAAGTTTGTAAATATGTATAAAAAGTTGTGCATGATTAGAAAAAGCTTACTTAAAAGCAGTAAAAATAACAGTAGGGAGGCGTCAGAGCTTACACAATCTTCATGCAAAGAAATCCCAAGCAATACTGGATGATAACTTTGTAATATGTGTGTAAGCGATACCCATATACCACCTCAATAATTAAAACATGCCTTATGGGCGTCGGTCCTTCAGCACTCTCAGCGAATTTTCTTTTATGGCGTCAATTGTATCGAAACGGGTTATGACTCTGCAGATAAATTACACCTAGAATACAAATGTAGCTGTTCTATGTTATCGTAGAGCCCAAAGATATAACGTAGTACATTTTGTTAAAACTCTCCAGAAGCAGCTGCCTCATTAGCGCCATTATCAACGCTTCATTCCTGATGAAAGTGGTACTCGTTTGTCTACTAAGACCAAAGCAACAGCTATTGAACCAAGAATAATGTCAATATCATCTGCATGGGCGACCAACAGTACACTTATGGAATATAGTCCTGTTTCGGGGTACTTCGGCCTTTCGCAACAAACTCTGCGTCAAAAAATTAAAGAGATCGCAGAAGAGAATCTCCGTGTGTTGCCCAAAGTCATCCTGCAAAGTGACACCAGCTTTGCAATATAGGGCACATAACTTGCCCTAAAATATAAATTAGTAGTTGGCTATAAATCTGTCATCAACTAAATTTACAATGACAACACTAAAATCAATCGTGTCAAAATTATTGCAACAAACATTTTTAGCTACCCTTTTGGTCAAAAACTAGAAACCTATCAAAACTTAATCTTCCGACTTCACTTCTCAGGACTACGCGCTGAAAGGTTATTGCTTTCTGTCGTATGCGAATCCATTTACTGGTACGTAGGAACCGATTTTGCGTTTATCTAAGTTTCAGACCTAACTCGGCAAATCTGTTGTACACAAGCCGAAATTGTATTGATTACGCAAACACAATACTTCGACAACTAAGATCTAAGCTTACTGGCGGAGGATTGCATCTTCTCAGACTCATAATTGGACGTTTGATAGTAATAATAATAATGCTGTCGGGGAATAAAGTACCGCGACCTTTTAGATCTATTGTGCCCCTTCTAAGCTTATAGCTCCCCTGTCAGTCATTGGTTGGTTCCAATCGGGCCGTGTCGGTCAGCGATAACCTGCATTCGCCGAGAAGCAACAACCTTTTTCACACTCAGCCAGGATGTGCTGGGAGGATTCCTCCTCAAACTTGCAGAACCTGTAGGTGCTGGAGCGGGTGATACCCAGACCTATCAGAATTCTAATAGAATTGAACCTTTTTGTTTGGCCTGTCTGAGGCCTGGGGTGCTTGTCCAGTTCGTGGTTCGTCTCAGTCTTTCCTCTCCTCTCAGAAGTTGCTTGACGTGCTCGCAGCACCGTCTCTTGCCAGCTTATCTGCAAGTTCACTCCCGGGGATGTTGGTGTGCTTCAGTCGGGTTTCCCGAACCAGCTTGGAGTTTTTTCTGGTTCTTCCAACCTCCCTTATGGCGGCCAGACTATCTGATAGTATTGCTACGTTTGATAGTAAGCGCTAACAAATTATATGAAGTGTTAAATTATAGTAATCGTTTACGATTACTCCATAATAGAACACATTTATAGAATCCTATGCGTGAAAGTGATACTAATTAATCAGGCCTGTTCTCCATTTCGATTCCGACTTCGATACAGCCATTTCGACCGGTGGGAATCGGATTCAAAATCCAGAACAGTTCTGAACATTTTGATTTGAACAAACTGTAGATTTTGTAGTTGATTTTAACTATTTAGTAGCAGCAGATTTGAATGTAAAAAACAAAGAGCATGAAATATTTCACTTTTAACCATTCATACTTCTCCACAAAGAAGATTAACTAAAAGCTGAACTTCATACTTTTCTACATACATTTCGTTTAATTGAAAGAAGCGATTAAGTCATGTGATGTGTTTTTTAGGACCGTCGTTTTGGTAGATCTACCTTTACAATGAAAACAGACAGTCATCAGCATTGCGTCCTAAAAACGAAATAATCAATTTCAATAGAAAATTAGACATTTTAACTGTTTGTATTGGTAAGAGGGAACTAGAAAACTACTTAAAGTTTACAGATTTTATTGCCGATACAGAAGAATTACCAAAGACAATATTTTAAGATTCAATGATAAGCGGACATATTTTGATTCATATTCATGATTATTTCGGATTCATTGCATTATCTAAAAAATATGCAAAGCGATACTCTTGAAATGAAGCTTTTTTACATATGACTTTCGAGGAAGCATGAAAAAACTCTCCAAAACGAAGCCACGTGATCCTGATCAAACCTTTATACTGGCTTGACTTGAATTTTATGCAAAAATACGTCGTCTGAATACTACTACTAATCGACGGATTGCTTTTGGGCTTCAAATTCGTTATCGCTATCTGGGACACTAATTGATGGCTCTGGGGTTGAAATTTGGTTGCAAGTGATTTCTGGCTCACCGCTGAAGAATTACCACCACCTGCATTCGGAGTGTGCCAAAAATCCCTTTGTAGTGAATTCCTACCCAATAGCAGTTTATCCGTAAACCAGAATTTCAGCCCAAAAGCAATGCGCCAATCTGACAGCTATATCTTTAAGAGCGTGGTAAATCTATCAAAAGTAAAACTTTTGAACGGATTTTTCAAGAGGTTTCAAATCAAACCTTAGGCGAAACAGTCTAGAGATTTTGGCACTCGCCAAAATGGCTCCGAATATTCGCCCATTTTCAACAACGTGCTTAATTGAAACAGAATTCTTGGCATATTCCCCTTGACAGGCCATAACAACTAGTTATCGGGTTACGCATGATGTAGGGAATACCTTCAGGCGCTTCATAATATCTTTCATTGGGAGTGTGGTTGTACGTGGTGGGTCACACACCTTTCGCAAAATCCTTTTAAAATCTTGGGGAGATACCAGTTAGAGATTAGCGCAGCTAAGCAATAAGCACCATGTCCTCCGCATGCTCTTAACTTGGCTAAGGTAGAGACAGGTCATGCTGTCCTACCAGGACACTAGCCTATATTCAGCTAAAAAATTAATAGAATGGACTTTAAATTTGTGGTTAGAAACCTCTTTCAAACGAATTTCAACCCAACAGCAATTCGACAGTTTATCAAGCGAATTGGAAAATAAAAGTAGCCTAGATGCGTCAAAAACGTCTTTAAGACCGTGGAAATCTATAATTCAAAGTTTTTGACTTACAGATTTTTCAAGAGATTTCAACAGAAAATGAAACCCAAACCGTCTAGAAAGTTATGGCACGCTTCCGTTTACTTTCCATGGAATGAAAACTATTTCAACTACTAATTATCTATGGTTTTTTGCAAATTTTAGATCTTTGTGAGGCACTTGCGGTTTCAAATCAGCTTCGTTTTCGTTGCCCTAACATATATGTAGAATGGTCTTGAAGACTTGTTTTGATTCCTAAGAATAAAAACAAATCCATTTCTAAAATGCTCTTTGGCCTTCTGCTAAGTCTTTGAGCAATTACAGCAAATGTGCCTTAACAAATGTTGTCACATTTGTTTGCTGGGTAGCAATTGCCTCGCCTATCTGCCTCTCTCGCCCTCTCTCTTCGACAGCCTCGTGTCTGGGTGTTTAGTGTTTTTAAGAATTTTTGATTGCTCGCTGTCGCCGACGAGCACAAATCGAAATTATTTACTGACAAATTGTTGCAAATATTTGGCATAGTTGCAACTTGTTTGCAGTGCACAAAAATGCGCACAAAATAAAATTAAAATAATTAAAGCTGAATCGAAACGTATAATGATTATGGTGCTTAGGACTTAATTTCGAATTTGGTACATTGTTGCAGCTACTATGTGCCTGCCCATGCTTGCCCACGACCCTAAAATTACATTCCTACCTGCAGTATATGTTTTATGCCGTACAAAAAATTACATTTTCATGACATTTTAGGCAGGACTCTGGACTGGAATGTGAAACCGAACACATGTTCGCTGTGACCGCAAAACACGAAGCTGTCTAGTGTTTACCCAACAATTGTCACGCCCACTCCCAATATTGAGTGGAATACCGTCGTTTACCGACAAGCCGATATCCATAATTGTGTCATTTTACCCCTTCTATGGGGTTGAGCGTTTCAGTAACCGTTGGCAAAACTGTAATTAAGGTTAAAGCCAATTGTTTATATAATTTAATTTGAAATTGGAAACTAATTACATTGTTGGCATGTTCATTGCGTCTCGTTAGGACCGTTATTAATGTTGGGTATTATTGAGTAAACATCAATTATATCCATGTGTATAGACCTATTTTTGATTGGTGGCCTGTTATAAGTCATGTGTCCAAAACTTGTGTAACATCGTTGCATTCAGTGGTAGATGAAACGATCTGCAAAAAGATTTCGACTCGAACTCAAACCTAGAACATTAAGAAGAAAATGAGTAAAACAAAAAAATGTTACATTAGAAGATTGGATTTGCACTCTATTATTCTGTTGGGTTGGCGATGGGTATGGATGCTGATCACATGCAAGAAGAAGAACCTTCTTCTATGGCTAACCAGCCGCTCGCAGTTTCGGCAAAAAGGGAAAAGGGTGTTTAAATCGCTGGTTGACTGGTTCAAGTGAACGTGACTCCCAAAGTCAATTGATCAACCAGTCTCAGTTAGTTGCAGAAGCTATAATGCACGGGTGAGACTGATGCAAAACTCATGCAAGAAAGACGGTAGCTCCTACCGAGTAATCTGTTCGGATGAGTGCTGAGCGGTAAGTTTAACTCAACTTGCAACTCGAAGGTTCAGCTGGCTAAGACGAGTGGCCGGACTGACCGGCCTCCGGCCAATAGAATACCACTCCATCTTGCATACCATGCATCCGGGACTGAATACAGCTCTCTGGTATGTTTACTCCAGCAGTATTTTCAAGGCATCATCATTAAATTCTGGTAGCTGTGCTAACACGGTGGGAAACCATAAGTCATTGAGACAAGTTAAGTTTCAAGTCCACGATTAAATTAAGTGCTGGAGGAGTAAATAGTTCTTGATCCTCTTAACGGGAGATGAACTGGTACTTGCTTGATTGGTTTTGGTAGCACTGGGTGGACTCTACTTTAACCAAGTTCACGCACAACTTCCATGTAGTGCACTCTGGTAGCGAAGGCACCCCAGGACTTTAACAGGGTTGTGCGTAGGACTTGGCACCCTCAATGTAAAAATGTTACGCCTGGAGGAGTCTCCAAAATCAGTCGTAACCCGGTCGCGGTCAGAAGAAGAAGAGATGGCTCAGTGAAAGAAGTTGACCCATCTCTAGCACTGGCGCATGATAAAGGCATTTAGGATAATGGGAGAAAAATTAAAAGGAGTGTAAATAATAAGGAAACAGAGTATACTAAAATGTCGGTTCCCTTCTATTCTCCCGACTTCCGCAAAGAGTCGAAGTAAAGACCGCGCAAAGAGAGAGTATAAACCTCACAAGTGTTTCCTCTTCTAACGAAAAAATAATCTGGAGACCTTTGAATTGGGTTCTTTCACAAGGTATTTTGTTACGCGACATGCAGTCGATGATTTCCAGCTATCCTTAATGGTTTACTTTGCCGCGCTGACAGGGATTATCGGCTCATGTCCTATTGGCTGCGGAGCTGGTTCATCTGTCATTTTACTGCACTAAATACCTCGATGTCCAGTAGGATGAGCCATGCCCGTGTATCTGTTTTTTCGGAGTGCCTGTTTCTCGAAGAGCTACGAGCACAATATCTTGTCAAAAGATCATAAAGTCTAGCTAGTTTCTGTAGTATTAACCCGTCCAATATTCTTTTGTGGTTCACGGACATACTTAATTTACAATTTTTAATACCTTTCGCATAGAAGATAAAGGGAAACTGTGTCAGTCGCCAAATTCAGAATAAAGGTCACATTACCTTATATAATGAAAACTCTTTTTACTATTTGAGAATAAGTTTTTCACCATTTTCACCCAAATCTTTCTTTGGCTTTTTGTATAAAAACAGTGGGAACTCAATTTTTTTAAGGTCAGTTATCGAGTTTGCAGGGTATAGTATAGTTTGCAGGGTATAGTATAGTCTATAGCCGACCCATTGCCTGTAGAATGAGTTTGCTCCCGATATGAAATTAATTTTTTTAACGTAGTAGCTTCTGTAAGGTAAATTTTACCAGACATTTACATTTATTGGAAAAAAATAATTCAAATTGTAGAGCTTATAAAGATAAAGACATATCCGCAACAAAATTTTAAAATGCCGTTGATTTTCAAAATATTTCACGATGACTATAATTCGAGCGATGATGAGACTCAAGATTTTGCGGGCACGGACGAGTACAAAGAAGTTGCAAACATATACACCCATCTTACACAACGCCAAAAGTATCCGTATCCGCAGGACAATAAGTACTGGATACAGCCGCAATGTCTTATAATATTTAATAAGCGGCATCTTAATAGCCTCGCAAAAATTCTAGTAACGACTTTACATAATGCGATTGGTCCGAACAAAATTAGTAGTGTGCTGATACATGAATCGTTACGTAAAGAGATGATCAACAATTTACGCACTTGTATGACTGAGCTTATGGATCCTGCAGCTTTAGAACATCAAAACTTTCGCAATACACTTAAGGTGCTTAATCGGCTGAAACCAAATACAGTGCATATGCTAGAATACGATAAGACGGATGTTGATAAGCGTTGGGGCTATATGAAAGATGGTTCCCCGATAGTTGTGTTGGATGTGCCGCAATACTACTTTGGTACCAAACCTTCAGGTGTTATAACCTTAAACGAATTTCGCAACCTGAACGAAGCAGTTACACTGGTAAAGCGTGAAGGTCTAAATTTTGCCACGGTCTCTGTGTGGTCAAATAAAATGGCACAAAACGTTGAGATGCTTAGCAGATTATCATTTCCCCTTTACTTTTACTTCAACTGCATTAATTTGGTTTTGGATGAGAATATATTAGATTATTTTGAAAAAACCCAGTCTATGATTATGATAAAAGAAGGCTATCATTATGAGCTTATTACAACTGCAGGCTCAGTCAAACTTGTTGTGCACCCTGTTACAAATGTATTTCAACCGAAATAAATTTAATAATTTTTGCCCGTAACATTTTTATTCGTAAAATTTCCGTTCAAAACATTTAACATTTCGTTGTAGATAAAAAAAATGTTGTAACAGCCAGCTTTTTACAGAGACAAAAAAGAATCGGCGATTGCTATAGAGTTGAGCGATACATTTTCCGTTCCATACGTGAATCTTTTCCGTCAAAAACGTTTTCGTTTATCGTTCCCAGCTGCATTTACTTAGGTACATAATCTTAAATTAAATATAACATCAGTGTTTTTAATTAAAATAAGCTGTGGAAATATAAAAGTGCTTAAATTGGGCTAGATTTTGACATTAATATTGTAAGCCCAGCAACAATACTGTTTGAGCAAAATTGTGTTGAAAAATCAATCGACCTTTCGGAGCGACATTTAATTGCCGGGCATTTTTTTTTTACATACAAGCATATGTTCATTTTGCTTCAATTAAAGTGGCGAAATCTGTTAGCTTAATGTTAATAACTACAATTTTTATAATCCAATAGCTAAAAAATGCCCGAACTCACTGAAATCAAGAGCGAAGCTGCGCCCTCCACCTCCGCCGAAGCGAAGCCCGCCGATGTGCGTGTAGAAGATGATGGTAGCGACAGCGACTCTGAGGATACCATCCCCGATTTGGAGGAGGCAGGTACTGGCACCACACAGCTGGGAGGCGGCGCCACCGGTTTGCCCTTCGATGTTGTGTCAAAGGCCAAACAGTCGCGTGGTGAGAAGAAGGCGCGCAAGATCATGCTCAAGCTTGGTCTGAAACAAATTCAGGGCGTTAACCGAGTAACCATCCGCAAGTCCAAGAACATTCTCTTTGTTATCAACAACCCAGATGTATATAAGAACCCACATAGCGATACATACATTGTATTCGGTGAGGCCAAGATAGAGGACTTGTCTCAGCAAGCTCAAGTGGCAGCTGCCGAAAAGTTCAAGGCACCAGAGGCAGCACTAGCTGTGGACAGTGTTGGTACGACCACATCTGTGGCGCCAATTGCCGAGGAAGATGAAGAAGAGGTCGACGACACTGGTGTGGATGAAAAGGACATTGAGTTGGTCATTACGCAGGCTAATACAACGCGTGCCAAGGCTATCAAGGCTCTGAAGAACAATAACAATGATATAGTAAACGCTATCATGGAGCTTACTATGCTTTAAGCCACGGCCGCGTAATCGTCACCGCGCAGCAAGAACTACTGATTTCGTTGTTTTACCCGCCTTTTGAAAAATATAGACCTAAAGCTATATGCACATTCGCTCGAGCAGTGCAGCTCGAGCTGAACTATTATGAGTACATCTTAATTATGTCATACACCTTCAAGAATAAAGTGAAAATCTTTTAGAAACAAATCGCCATTGTTTTTGGTTAAACACACAACTAATTATTTATTTTGACACAGTAAATATTCCCATTAAATAAGAATAAAATAATCCAGCTGAAGTTAACATTTTTAACCAAATTCGCACAGAAGAACGCTTCAGTAATAGAGATTAAGTTCATAGCCATTGGCATATTTAAATTGTAGACACTGGCACTGCAATGGAGAAATTTGTAGAGTTTGCACTTCAATTTAAATTTGGGACTAAGTCGTCTCCAGCTTAAGCATGCGAGCTTGGCTACGTCCTTGTAATCGTATATCTGCTGGAGCCATCATCCAAGGCTCACCATCAGCTTGCATGGGTACAGTGGCGTTTACTTGCAGCTGCAACAATATGATAATTTATAGTTCCATGCTCAGTCTTCTATGATATATAGCTTACCCGTATTTGCTTGGCCTGCCCTATGCGCACTGGCTTGCTTATGTTACACTGGAGCTGTGCAATATGAAAGGATGACACTATGCCAAATACTTCCATCATGCCATCGGAGATGGAGTTGACAATGCGACCATCGCTATTTGAATTGCTCAGCTCAACCAGTTTGCAGCCTGCGCCCCATGAATCTATGTTGAGAAATACTAGGGACTGCAGCTCTGGTAATTCAACTCGCTTGTTGTCCAAATGCAGGATTAACTTTTGTTCTATTCGTTCGCAATCCGGCTGCATGACCTGCTGCGTACCAAAACAGAAATAGAGCAGCTGTAAAAGAGTAAACAAATAGTTAATAGAGGAATATTGTAAAAATACAAAGTCGAACTCACCTTATTAAATATGCGGCTGCTAAGCAGATAAAAACGAGATTCTCGGGTCTTGTGAAAGTTATAAGTGACCAGTGCATCTACGCCAACACTAAAATAGTTGTACACATGTATTGTCTTTGTGGGATGTCTTTGTATGGGCAGGCGATAATGCAACTTTTCAATTTGTAAGTCAAATCGGTCGAGATTAACAGAACGCGCACGTCTTATATTGCGTAAGATCTTTACCGGGTCCAAAAGAGACGGCGCTTCAGCCCCCCATCCAAGCACACGCGATAGATCGTTACCAGTGCCCAGTGGCATTATAGCAACTGAAGGTTGTGGCTATGATAGAAATAATTGTGTTTAATTAAAGCCTGGTTTAAGTGTGCTTTATACTACCTTTATGTTCAAAGTGTAGATAGTGTTTAACACCCAGCCAATAGTGCCATCGCCGCCGGCCACCAAAATTCGACAGGGACGAGGACTGGTCTTGGCAGCCCATTGTAGAGCATCCTGAGGACCACGTGAGCCAAGCTCCATAACCTGCAGCGGATGCAGATAACCGCGCAATAGTGAAAGCACATTTGCGCCTGTGCTGCTGCCTGACTTTGTGTTGGCGATTACTATTAATGGTTCCCAGTTCTCTATATCAGGTAGCTTGATGGCCGCCAGATGTAAGCGCATGGATTCGCGGGTACGTGCGGCCACAATGCAGTTTGGTGGAAATATCATATCACGAAATTCGCCAAAATCACATTCGCCCTTCAAATCGACTCGCTCATGACAGTTGTCGTGATAGCAGCGTTGGCACCAAGCGCAGCGCCATCCATAGAGCCCAGTGCTGCTATGATGATCCACTTCTTCGCCGCAGTTAGCGCAGCTAACGTTCACCGGCAAATTGCCGCGTACCCATAAATGCCGCACCACATTCTCGTTACGCAACCATTTGTCCTTGCAGTGGAAATTCTTTTCTGCCTGCTTCTGACACCCCGCTTCCGAGTGAGTGCACAGACCGCAACAGTCGCAGAAAAGACCCGCGGAGGGTGTAAGCAAAATCTCACAGACGTTGCAGAAGCAAGCCTGTAGTACGCACAAGTATTTGAGTTAGTGTTTGTGGCTATGCAACAAGTGTAGACCTTGAGAACGCACCTGCTCGAGAATTTTTATTGATTTCCAGCTGTGGCGTGTTTTTCCCGATATGCAGATGACGACATCATCGGCCAAAATGCTGCGGCAGAATGCGAAAAGGACGCTCAGAGCCAGCAGCGAACCAATAAGTGCCTCCACGCTAAGCTCAATGCTGCCTATGTCCATGATACTGGTTCGTGTTAAATATGCAAATTTGCTGGTAACTAGCTTCTTGGCTGCTGACAACACCCAGCCATGTTTTGGGTTTCTTTAAAATTGCATAAAAACATTAAATAATGTAATTTTGATAGGAAGTATTTTGTTTAGTTTGTTTGTAAGATGATGTTGTTTACCAATGAAAACAACTCAAAATGTTTTTTAAAACTCGAATCCTGAGCTCTACTCACTTATTCACTCATGTCAACTATGACCAATAAAACTAATTCAGTTTATTTGCGACTTATAATATCTCTTTCTATTTTTGAGTGTATATTTGCACACATCGATAAACGTGCTATCGATATTTATCATAAAAGTCAGCTGTTAGTATCAGTATTGTTAAACATTCAAGTAATTTTGTTGAGCCGCGCACGTGGAGTGTAGACAGCTTGGAATTTTAATTTTATTTTAATCATTTTATAAATTAACTTTAATATGGGACGCAAAGCCGAATATGACGAAAAGCAAAAGAAAGGACCTGGTCGCAAAGCGCGCAAACAGGGCCCGCCAAAATTTCCGAAAAAAACATTTGGTAAGATATCGCAAAACGCGCATGGAAACATTGCAGCATATTTAAAATTAATTTATATTTGCAGCTCCGCTTGAGGAGGAGGACAAAAAGCTGTCGCATCGACAGAAGCAACGTGTTGTAAAGCGCGATCAAAAAAAGTTGGTGCAGCAGACGAAGTTAAAAGAAAAACGTGCCAAGGCTAAAATACAGCCGCAGCGCAGGCAAAAAAAATACAACAGCGATAGCGAACCGGAAGATGAAGTGGAGCAGCAAGAGTTGTCCGAAGAAGAGGAGGAGGTGCCGCAGCTGGTGCCTATAAAAGGTGCTAAAGTGAAGGCGCCCAAGGGTTTTACAGATGACAATGATGAATGGCTAAAACCGAAAAAACTCAAGAAAAACAAGGTGCCCGAAACCGTGTCGGAAAGTGAAGATAATTTCGATCCAGAAGTTGATTCAGAAGTTGAAGATGACTCAACCATTGCCGAAGATTCTGATGAAGAATTGGATTCAGCCATTGAAGCAGATTCTGACGAAGAACTGGAATCTTTGGCGGAGCAACTAGAGGAATTGGAAGAGGATGAAGAACTCGAGGATTCAGATGGCGATGGTGAAGCTAAGGTAGGCCAGCTGGCCGACCTCTCCGAGGACGAAGAAGCCAACTCGGACGATGATTTTGATGTTTCAGAAGAAGAGAATGATGCTGAGGCATCGGAAAACGAAAGTGATGATGAGGACGATGACGACAAACTGCCCATTGAGCGGGCTAACAAAAAATTAAAGAAGCGCGAGGCTCAGGAAGCTAAACTTGCTGCAGATGAAATGCAAATGACTGTGGATCATCAGGATGTATTCAAATTTCCAGATGAAACCGAAGATGCCGATAAGGAGTTGACTCTGCAGGAGGTGCAGCAGCGTATTAAGGATGTGACATTGGTTTTGTCGGACTTCAAAAAGTATCGTCAAGAGGAACGATCACGCAGCGAGTATATAGAGCTACTAAGACACGATCTGTGCCTTTACTACAGTTACAATGAATTTTTAATGGAAAAACTTATGGATATGTTTCCTTTAAGCGAGCTGATGGAGTATCTGGAAGCGTCAGAGGTAAGTGCCTAGATTAACCCTTACCAACTTCAAATTAAACAACAATTTGTACTTAAACAGGTAGCACGCCCCCTGACCATCCGTACAAACTCTCTAAAGGTTCGTCGCCGTGATTTGGCAGGTGCGCTCATTAATAGAGGCGTTAATTTGGATCCATTGGGCAAATGGACCAAGGTGGGCTTGGTCATTTTCAATTCACAAGTGCCTTTGGGCGCAACACCGGAATACCTTGCTGGACATTACATGATACAAGGTGCCTCCTCATTGCTGCCTGTCATGGCACTGGCACCGCAGGAAAATGAACGTGTGCTGGATATGTGTTCGGCGCCTGGCGGCAAGGGCTCCCACATAGCCGCCATAATGAAAAACACAGGTGTTCTTTTTGCCAATGATTCAAATCGCGATCGCATCAAGGCTATTGTGGCCAATTTTCATCGTTTGGGCATAGTCAATGCTGTGGTCAGCTGCGAGGACGGCACCAAGTTCCGTAACATTATGACTGGCTTTGATCGCGTGCTGCTCGATGCACCTTGCACTGGCACTGGTGTTGTTTCGAAAGACCCCAGTGTCAAGACCACGAAATCGGATGTCGACGTACAACGCTGCTATAATTTGCAGCGCAAGCTGCTGCTTACAGCCATTGATTGTGTAAGCGCCAAGTCCACAAGCGGAGGTTACATTGTATATTCTACTTGCTCGGTATTGCCTGAAGAAAACGAATGGGTCATTGATTATGCACTTAAGAAACGCAATGTTAAGCTGGTGCCCACAGGTCTGGACTTTGGCGTAGAGGGCTTTACAAAATATCGGCAGCATCGCTTCCATCCTAGCCTAAATCTGACTAGACGTTACTATCCACATACGCACAACATGGATGGTTTTTATGTAGCTAAATTGAAAAAATTCTCGGATGTCATACCCATAACCAAGGAGCAACAGGAGGATGACGAGAAGGAGTTGGACGAAGCTATTGCAGCAAACGAGTCCACAGGCGCAGCTACTGAAGAGGAGGCGGTAGAACCTGATGATGACACTAAGGGATCTAGAAAGCTGCTCGGCAAACGTGCTGGCAAACCAAGCTTGAGCAAACTTGATGAAGAACTTAAAAAAAAGAAACTGGAGCAAAGTAAAACAAAATATGTGGCTAAAGTCTTTGAGAAGCCCGTCAAAGTTCCCAAGAAAGTAAAACCTGAAGAAGAAGTAAAAGAAGCAGCAGCGCCAGCTTCAGCGCCGGTTGTAGCCCAAACGAATGGTGCCAAGATAAATAAGAAGACTAAAAATATGGCCAACGTGGCAACAACAGTTAAAGCAAAAACTGTGGACAACTTACCGGAAATAAAGGCAAAATCACAAAAAACTGTTAATGGACATGGGACGCCGCCTAAGCCACAGCCCGCAGCGAAAAACGCACAAAAGCAGGTGAAGTCAGGCTATGTGCCGAAAGTTAAAGTGGATGCAGATGAATTACCCGAATTACTAGAAGGCAAACCCATTAAAAAACAAAACAAGTTGAAGCTAAAATCTAAGCAAATAGGCGAGCTGAAGAAGTCCAAGAGCGGAGTTAATGCAAAACCGCAGACAGGAAAAAAGCAAAAATTTAAGAACAGAAAGTAAATCTGTTCCAAATTTTTTTTGTTTCTTAGTACTTTATAGAACTTAAGCATTTAAGATGATGAAAGCCTTAAATACATATTGTTTGTATAGACTTGAAATTTGTTTGTTTAAGTCTGGGCATCCCCAAATTTATAAAATAAAGTTTAGGTGTATAAAACAGCGAGAGAGCTCTAGCGCTCCAAACAGGTGATAAAGCGTCATGTCAAAGATCATTCGGGCGTGCAGATAAGAGCGGGTGCTTGGAACGAATTCTGAACACTAATCAAGCAGTATCAAAAGTAAGTCTAGCATGACGGGTGTTAATATAGTGTTCTGGTTTGTTGTGCTGATCAGTGTACCACAATTTGGTCGAGCCACAGATGAATTCGTGGATATAAATGTTGTCACAGTGAGGAATATACACGCTAGCATTAAGCCAGATACAACGCCTTGCTCCAATTTCTGGCTATATGCTTGCGGAAATTGGGTGACCACCAAGAACAACCAACATTTTAGGGACAATTTTGACAAGTTGGAGCGCCAATATGAGACTGACATGGCGACATTTCTTAAAGGCACACAAAACGATGAAGCGGCGCCTTACTTAGTGCAGCAGCTGCGAGACTATTGCGCAGCGTGCACCAGGCTGAACATGCACCATCCACAAATGGAGCGTTACTTGCAGGAGTTACCAGCGGAACTGCAAATTCCAAAAGCGCTCTTCACACAGGAGTCGTACAGCCCAGATGCAAACATTAGCTGGGTTAGCAGCTCGGCAGAGCTACGTAAATATGGGCTAAACAGCGTCTATTTTGAGGAGACGGCAGACGTGGCTTACAACGACTCCCTACGACTTGTGCTGCAGTTAAATATGCCTGCAGAAAACTCCTTCTTCAGCAGTAAACACAGATTCCTCGACTACATGCTAGAATTTGGTCTCATTGACCACATCGATGACTTGGCCGAACAATTGGCAGTGCACGCATATGCACTGGAGCTGGAACTTAATCGTCTAAAGAATAAGCATCGCACTGATGAACCCGTACTGCAGTTTTTGAGTTTGTCGGCATTGCAGCAACAGGTGCCACAAATTGATTGGCAAACTTATTTTAATGTTCTGCTTGAGGCGCATCCGGCTTTGACAGACCTGCACATAGAGGTCAGTGATGTTGCTTATCTACGTGAACTGGGCATGCTCATTCACCGCACCAACAAGCGCACGCTTGCCGTATACCAGTGCATGCGGCTTTGTCATTTCTTGCTGGAGGCGCGGCCTAGAGAACTGACTTCTTCGGGCTGTGTGCAGCATATGCGCGCTATGCTGCCTTTGGGCATGAACTACGTCTATGCTCGGCATATCTATAAGACACGTACGCAGGATACGCTGCAGCTGCAGCAAATCTTTGACGGCTTACGTGCCACATTTGCCAAATATCTGTATGCCAATAATTTGCAGCTAACTTCAGAGCAGCTGGACTATGTGCACAACAAACTACAAAACATGCAATTGAAGCTGGGTAATCTACCCCTAGAGACAGCTGCCCACTTCTATAATACTCACTATAGCAGCGCCCACTTTACGCATTCCAATTTCTTCCACAATCATTGGCAGGCTTTACGGCTGCGCCTGGTTTTGCAGCATGCACCATTGCTTCAGCACGGCGCCAAGCTACAACTACATCAATACTATGTCAACGATGACATCTTCCAGGCACGCACTGCTCCCTATTTTGAACATGAGCGCAATACGCTGACAGTGCCACTGCTCTTCTTGCAATGGCCGTTCTTCCATCATAGACAACACCCAGTGTTCCAACACAGTCTTGTGGGCTTCATTCTGGCTCATGAGTTGAGTCATGCCTTTGAGCAGCAGGGCATACTCTTCGATGGTTACGGCAATGAGCTGCAATTGGGTTTGGATATTCGGGAACAGCCCAAGTACAAGGCGGCGCTACAATGTGCACAGAATACGTCAACTGTCTCGGTGAAGGAGCGCCTAGCTGACTTCAATGGTCTGCAGCTGGCCTACGATAGCTTCTTTGGCATTGCCCAAGCAGGCGAGCAGTTTGACTACTTGCCATATGCCTTTGAGCCGGAGTTTCGTGCTCCACAGTTATTCTATCTGAACTTTGCGCAATTCTTTTGTGGCACGCTGCCTCCGGCCATTGGCCACGATGCGGATGATGTGCGTGTCAATGCATCTGTGGGCAATATGCTACAATTTTTCAGCGATTTCAATTGCACGTGTAATGACCCGGATGCAACGCCGGTCAGGTGTGAAATGTGGCGCCCCATTTAAGCTCTAGCATTTAGCAATTATGCCAGATGAAATACATAGTGATTAGAAAAATTAAATTTAGTTTTATACATCGACCTTTTATACTCTGCAACGAGTTATAAAAAAAAAAAGAATACTCTTAAGAAAAATTGGGATTGCAACCAGAAGAGAGCTCCTATAGCCGAGAGCTTGTGCCTAATTTGACTAGGAGTTAAGCGAGCAAAACGAATGAAACTCGGCCAAATAAAGATATGAAGTATACTGCAGACCTCTGCGGTGAGTAAGTCAAGAAAGAATTTCTGTGGCTGTATTTACGTAACACAGGCTGGTACGCTATCGCAATAGCCAGACATTTGGGGGTGTGCCTGAAATCTCTTTCAGCCCAAATTTTTTAGTATGCCAGATGTCTTCTTATTCCGAATTTCAATAAAAAGCAAATCGTCAATGTGACAGAACTATCTTTTACAGAATGGGAAATCTAAAAAGTTAGCCTTTGATCGACGAATTTTCGAAGGAAATTGAAACGAAACTACAAAACAGTCTGGGGTGGCACCCCTTTTTATGTACATATATATTAATAATAATAATTGGAAAACTGTAAGTAAGGCAAATAAATAGGGAAAAGGTAATGTCACTACATTACATTATAGTGTCAACTATAATCTATAACTATAATAAACTAAAATCTAAACATTGTATAAGCGATATCTCTGTATTCTGCGGAAATAACAAGACAGAATTTGACCAGCAGGATTTCACAATAATAAAAACTCTTGAAATCAGTATTGAATTTAATTATTACCAAACTTAACTTGCAGAGAGAACAATAATAGAGGGTTGTTGTTGTAATAAAGTATTAAATTTAAGAGATCTCGATCAGGATGAGAAGTACGCTATTCTACTTGAATTAAAAGAGTTTTCAGTCAAATAACTATATTGAAACCGGGAATTGAAACTATGGGCTACCTCCCAATTTATCTAGTACTATTGTATAGGGTTGCACAATTAGGGTGCAGACAAGTCAACGCCAATTTAACAAAGAAGTTAAGTTGAAGTTGTGCCATTTTTCTCTAGAAAGTCGGATGAGATTGAAGAGAGTGATTCAAGAGCCCTACAAAAGTGGCGTGAAAATCAAAAGGAGCTGTTCATAAATGATATCACCACTGAGGAGGGGTTTTTTAAATTGTTACTCTTTTTGACGATGAAATCTTCAAAAATCTTTATATTTTCATGCAATGTTTACTTTTCTTTCGAATTCAAACATATCCACCAAAGATCTTGCATTCAATTTTAAAGTATGGACTTCAAAAATCTTCAAAAACACGTTTAACGAATTGCAGGAATATTATGGACGTCGCAAACGTCCGGATAAAACAAAACATCTGTCGTTTTGTAACGGTGAGCAAACAAAACTGACTCAAAAATAAAAAATTATAAACAGGACATTTTCCCGGAAATTACGATAGAACACTGTTTTTTTCTATTCTATCGCAAGGTTTCTTCGAAAGTAGCTTAATTTCGCATCGTGGAAGTGCGAAATGGTCTGCAAGATCATGCGATTTAACAATATTTGAAAAGTCTACTTTGACAGTCCAGTCCTCCATTCAAGACCTAACAAGCAACATTATTGCCAAAGTCTATATACACATATGCGGTCATAAGGAAGAGTAGCTTAAGTCGATAATTTAAGTTTTTTTAAGTTTAAGGATGTCGCGGGAAGATGAAAAGGATAATGATCTACCACGAGGATGGCTAGTGGGTTGGTGGTTAGAGCGAGCAGGGGGCAGAGTCCCCCTGGTAAATACTATAAAAAGTCTCATCTCAAAGATGTCGCAATTTTTAACATCGAGGTTTATAAAACCAGCCGTAGTCAACATTTGACAATGCCATTTTTGCTTCAGCTTCACTTCAATATGGGCATTTCCATGATTACGCACGTGACAATCGTACGTCTTCAATGTAAAAAAAAACAACAATTTTTGTTACTTGTTTTGATTTTTGGATAGTACTTTAATAGCATTATATTCACTGTAAAAGCTATGTGTCTTTTATACGTGACGTGACAATAAATAAAAATGGTTCTTGTATGCATCTATAAAAACTCAAAAGTGTGCGAAAATTCATCTTATATTAATATTATCTGAAATGCTTTATAATCTTAATTTTGTTGTTGAAAAATCTCTTTTAGTTTTTTTATTTCAGCCATAAAATAATAAACATATGTGACGTGACACACGTTACGAGACAAATTTGGCCTCTAGTTTTTATTAATTATATGAACAATGCAAATTTTATTCTTAAACATTATTAGCTAACTATTATTACAATAATTAATATGCATTAATTTACTTTTTCAGTTAATTGATTTACTAAAAATTGAAGAAAAAATGCTGTTGTGCTACTAATGAATTCAAGTTTAATGTAGTTTTTTTCATGTCATGGCATCTGAGTTAAGTTGTAAATTTGTTAAATAATATCTGATGAACACTTTTCGGCTATCAATATTTAATTTGACTGTCATGGCGGAACTTTCTGTGGAAACGCCCATGTGTAAAGTTCAACATTATTTGAAAGGGTATCAACTAGTTGGTATTACCAAGCATATAATCCAGCTATCGATTCCAAGCAACAGGTATGACGACTTCTGAGTCATTTAATGCATCCATGTCTCAAGTAACAACAACTTTACTGCCGGTCGCAACAAGTAAAAGCTTCTGGCTTACTTTACTCTCTTTAACACGCACACACATACACAAACACACACGGCAACACACTTTCACCATTGAAGCTTTAAGCTTTACTGCTTTCTAACGTTTCCGCATCCGGCTTATCCAAAGCGAAAAGGAAGTAGTATAAAAGTATGCAATGTAAAAGATATATGGAGAAAATAGTAAAATATGTGTTTTGTTAGATTGTGATTACACTGGGCAACAAAAGCGAGTCACAATTGAGTCAAGGTAAGGCAAGTAGAACCCATATTCAATAAGCTTTAATGTGGGTTACAAATCATCTCCATTGGTAAGGTTTTCGCAACTCGCAATATCTTGATTTTTTGAAAAACGCCTTAAAAGTCCATAATTGATTCGAAATCAGAGACCTCAAATTTGACAGAAATTGTATATTTTAGCCTTTGGTTCTTTGATTGACGTCAAATTTGTTGCCTTGTTCCCATTTTCTGAACAGTTTTGCGTTTTGACAGAGGAGTTTCAATTATTTCGACCAATACATTTAGTAGCATGCAAATTTTGTAGAAGTGTAACTAATATTAAACAATCTATTGTCAAAGCGTTAAACGCTACATTAGTATGAATTAGATAAGTTTGCATATCATGAAGGCAATTCGTCCATGCATCATGGTAGGTTAGGTTAAAACGGCTGCTAGATTTCTACCTACAACACTTAGGCTGAGAGTCGGCCCGTTGTGATACCGTAGGATCGATTTCTTTCTTCTTTTCGGCCCTTGGGGGTTACATTCTTATAAAAAGCACCATTCGGATGCTAATATATAGTCCGCTATTCTTTTGAGGCTGACTTTGGAGAAAGTGCACAGGTACTGAGCATAAGTAGTGTTCCTGCTCCTCTTTGTCTCCGGAACTTCTGCAGAGATCATTGTGCGGGACAAGATGGTTAGCTAGTCAGTGTCTAGTAGTGCCTCTAACAACGAGCATCTCTCCCTACTGAGGGAGCAGAGCACAGCTGTTCTTTTGCTATTTAATTCCGGCAAGCGTTTTTGAGCAGTACGAAAATTTAGCTCATTAAGTTTGAAAAATTCATGTATTTTCAGCTTACAGGTCGTCATAGAAATGCCTATAGTCTCTGTCTTAGGTAGGAGGGGAGCAGTAGTACCTTGCCTGGCAAGTCCTTCCGCTATGTTGTTGCCCTCTATATACCTGGACCCATATCAGGCTAAAAACGAACTGCTGTGCCATCTCGTGTAGAGATCTGCGACAGCTTGTTACCAATATCGAGTTTGATGATATTCAGGTAAATGATTTGATAGCTGCTTGTCTATTACTATAGATGTATTATACGTTGCCTGAAACGATATGTGATCTTCTGAGGAATGATAGTGCCTTGCTTATTACTGAGACTTCCGCCTGAAACACTATATTTATTGAGCTGTTCTGAAAAGAACCGCCCTCCAACTCGGTTGTTCAGTTTTGAGCCATCCGTGAAGAAGAAGGTGGCTTTGGTAGGGCCTCGCAGACCAGTATACCATTCATTTCTTTCAGGGATGATGGTGTTGAAAGGTGTGCGTGGGTACTCTACTAGTACACAGTAATCTGTTTTGGGAAAAAGAGTGACCGAATTCGGATTCCGTCAATAAAAGGGCCTGTTCTACTTTTGTAAGATTCAAGGGGGGAATGTTGAGTATGGCATCAAGGGCAGTGCTTGGGGCAGTACGCAGGGTTCCTGTGATGCATAGTTCATCTGCTCGCTACACTTTATTTGCTCGCTACACTTTATTAAGTCTTAAGTGAAGACTGTCTCCACAAAGCAGGCCACCAGACTAGAGCTCCATACAGAAGGATGGGTCTGATTATGGCCGTATAGAGCCAATGTTTGGGGACCAATCCCTTTTTGAGGCCCATTGTATTTTTACAAGAGTAGATGGCTATTGTCCCTTTCTGCGTTCCTGCGTGTTTTGGGTTCAGTCCAATTTCCTGTCCAGTACTATCCCTAAGCATTTAGCACTGTCACTGAAGGAAAGGTTGGAACCATTAAGCTTAAACGGAAAGAGTCTAGGAATTTTTTTTTGCGAATTACGTTCAATCCACTCTTTGCTGTCCAGTCGGACAGTTGTTTTAGTTTGCCTGACATAAGGTCACAGACTGCTTGGGGGAACTTTATCATAGAAGTTGTAGTTTTCTGCGTACCGACTTACTTGTTTATAAATAGTATTTAAGGCACAATAACTTTGACATTTACTTAACTTCTTAAGCAACAGATTAGATTAAACCACGTGGATGGCGGAAAGATATCAAGCGGCTGAAATAAGCTAGCACAAAAGTGTCTGTAGCAACTAGTTCCTAAACTGCTGCCAAAAGAAACTTAATTAAATTCAGGCATAGCGAAACCAACGTAAAATTATACCCCCTAGTGTTCTGCTAAATCATATATAGTTGCAATATAGACGATTGTCGTATTTGTATTTCATTGTATGCAAATGTGAAGGTCGTAAACAAAATGCCGGTCTCAGCATGCTAAAGCTTTGCGTACTTTGCGCTCTCTCTCTTACATACACACACACACACACTCGCACACAGATACACTCATATGCGCCATTGCTACTTATGAATTAAAAGATACAACGAGCTTTGCTGATATCGAACGTATCCACAGGTGTGGGCCAGGCACGTAGCCAGATAAGTTGGTTCAGAGGGCTGTCAGGTCTAGACGCAACCGCTAACAAGATCTTTGTGTCTTTATTGAAAAGAATTTGAATAGAATAACGGCAGAGAGACGACTGTGTGCCCGAAATAGCTTCGGCAACAATTGGCTTTGAAATCTGTTTACAATCGATTTCACTGTTTGTTGAAGTTTTCTCCTTAAAATTTGTAGAATTTTCAAACGATTAGAAATCTATATTTGTTGCAAAGACAATTTAAAACGATTTTAAACCAAAAAAAGATTTCAAGCCCGCATATTCGTGTACTTTTTTATTGCCAAACCCGAACCTCAAACCGAATGCTTAGTTTTGAAAAAGTAAAGGCCAGAGCATATTTTCGATATTAGCCCAATATTTTGATATGAAACATAGATTGGAATAATACCTCGTATGCCGTATCGCTCGAAAGGTGTTACTCTCGGGTGGTGTTACGCTTGTGTCTTCTGTGTCAGGAGATTCAGAAAGATTCTCGTTTTGTTTTTGTGTGTTGTGTTAGGATTAAGAGCGAACTCCAAGTTGTAGAGATATCACTGGTAAATATTTGACATATGCCGTGAATGCACAAATGTTTTGTCTTGCAAACTATTATTATTAAAAAAAAATTTAAAGTAATGCTAAAATTTAAAAGTTCTCTTCAAGATCGTTGATCTTTGTTTTTATATTGCTTTATAAAAAAATTTCCAACGGTTGTGCCTTGAGTTTCATTTGAAATGTCTTGAAAAGTAAGTTCATCGAAAGTTTATACAATAGATTTTCAAATCTTAAATCAATAGCATTTCGGCTGGAATTAAGTTGAATGAGATATCAAACACAACTATCTACGTGTGGCAACCTCACACGTGCGACAGCGCCCTCTGTTATGGGCCGAAGCATCAACAAATGGGAAGGGAGATATTTTCCCTGCAAGGTTTTCCCTATACACATTTATAACTTCCTTCTAACAGTCCTACCATTGGCGTAATATTTGATCACAGACGTATTTCTGTTGGGTCGAAATATACTTTCGACATAGCTTTCGAATTTTGATTTCAATTATGAATGACTTTTCTTGTGCTTTTAGGTACAAGAATGGAAAAACTCATAATAAGTTTATTCTCTAAAAAGTAGATAGTCACAACACGTTTATGTGGTGATGCAAAATCTATTTAACATCGATTCTACCCAGTTTCACCTGCGGTAGAGGTTTTTTTTTGCCGAAATAGGCAGGATGTTGGATGAAGTCAAGCGGAAGACAGGATGTTGTCATTAGGAGTAATAGAGCTATATAAAAGCGCTTGGAAGTAAGTACAAAGAAATATTTTTATCCCCTGCCAAGCACTGACGCAATCTTTACATTTCCAAATTCAATAACAAAAAATTTATCTTAAAAACGTGTTTTGAAAGAGCTCAGATAGAATCGAGATAAGGTATTTTGGCAAAAAGATTCGTTAATTTGAATGTCAGACAGAGAAGAGATGTCACGTCTGTGCCGACCATGGTCAGGACCAAGTCCATGGGTGCTGACGGTTTGTCTCAATTTTTATTCGAGTTCCATTTGAAAATGCTTCTCTAGATTTCTCACGCTCTGTAAGATATTTCTGGCATATTGACAAATGGTTTTTTGACTGAAAATCAGTTTGTTGAAATTTGGTAGACAGGGATTTCTGGCCTCCCTGAATGTATCGATTGATGGATAAGTAAATGCCTTCCGAAATATTGTGTCTTCGTATATTTAGACGTCTTATGTGTGGTTTCAGAGTTCAGTAACTAATGTTTACCTCAAACTTCGTTAAGAAGTCTAAACAAACAAATTTCTGAACCTGAACCGCAGATATGAATTGTTGCGAGAAATTTTCACGCAATTAACAGCAAAGGTCAATTCATACCTTTAAACCTCTACTTTAGTAGTTTGACTGTATTTTAGTTCTTTTTTCGGAACACACCTGATTAACTTTGATTAGGTTATAAAAAATTATATAATGTGTTTATTAGACGCTGAAGACTGCGAACCCGTTTTAATTGATTGTGACGTACGAACTTTACTATCAAAAACAAGTTTACGTCATTTGTTTTTGGTGCAAAAGCAGCGCCCCTCCAAAAATAATTCCTGGCTACGGGCCTGGTGTGGGCGTCTGCTCGTACGACTGTGTGTGTGTGTGTGTGTGTGTGTGTATGCGACTTTCCTGCTCATTGAAAACTAGCGACACGCAAAGCTCTCGCAGTGTCGCAGTTTGGCGCCGACTTTTGCCGCCATTAGACGTAAACCGTGTGCGCGCGCTCGGCAAACGTTGCGTGTTGTTGCTTCGCTGTAGTGTTATCACAAGACCCCACTGATTGCCCGGAAAACCCAGAGTCAACGTTAACCGTTAGATTTTTTTGTAATATGCCTTGGGCGAGTTTCTTAACTGATTTTCTGTTTTGTTTTTGGCGCGCGCAAAATCTGTTTCGTTCGAACTCCGAACGCGAATGCTTTAGGTGTTTTATTTGATTTGCTGCTGTATGCGGAATCCAAAGCCAAGCAAAGATCTGTGGGGGAGTCCGGCGCGTGAAATAATCGCAATGTGTCAATAAGTGTAAAGGCTAAATATGTAATAATAAGCAAACGCTAAACAAAAAGATACAACAGAAACGTCGTAAACGCTAGTCATGAATATTCATTTAGAATGCAAACGAATAAAGCGAGATTGAATGCCAAATTGAGGATTAACAGTCGTTAAATTGCTCAGTTTGGTGCACATATGTGTTAATTAATGTTTCAGTCGATTGCAATGCCCCAATAAATTGATCGACAAACAAACAACAACGGCAACAACAACAATCAAAATGTGAGTATCTTGTAGATACTATTGTATCTATAGCATTCAATGGGTAACAAATTGTTCAAATAGTGAATGAGGGATAAAGCATCTTTAGGTGCTGATCTGATCACTTAACGGTTTGCCCATTAATATACATTAATATAGAATGAATGGAGTGCGCAAATAGCTGTTAAATTGGAGAATAAACGTCTGATTAGCTCGAATGCTGGGCATTATCAAGTGTAAACACACAAAGCAAAAGACGTATTTATAGTAGTACAAAGTATCATATAGCACATGCGTCGAGGCGATATGCATACATTTTGTGAATTTACATAATAAAAGAGTGTTTTAAGACCGTGGGAAGCACGGGGCCAGCAGCTCGTCCGTTGTTCATCAAAAACACATTAAAATATTTCCCGCTGACTTGAAGATACAGAGTTGAAGGTTGCTTGAACCAAATTGGCAATTTCTGCACATGTTTGGCGCATTATATTTGATGTCAAGTGCAGATGCCATGAATATGAAACACCTGGAGGCAATTGAGGCACACATCCACCTACCCACACACACACACATACACACAAGAATATACGCATATGTTCTCCACTCCGGATACGGGCATTTTAATTAACTTGCATTTGCTTGGCAACGCCCGTTGGTCAGTCAGCAGCTCTTATATGCCCTTTATACTACGTTTATTTACGTTTTTCCTACCGTAAAATTGCTGCTCTTTGTTTTTCCTGCTGTTGTTGCAGTGTTAGTAGCTGTTACAATCATGCACCAATACACATGCATGATGTGTGTACATGAAGCGGGCATGCCACATCGTTTGCCTCACTTGTTGCTATTTGCTAAAGATAAATACTACTGTAAGCATTTGCAGTGCAGCCTTCTCAGTGCAGAGTTTTAAATAAACAATAAATATAAATAAAATAAGATAATGTAAGACCAACTGTGAAATCATGGAATCTGCATACTCTTTAGCAGGTTTACTAAACTTAACAATTACGTATGGAATTCGGTGCACAAATGCATTTGGCAGCTTCGTAATCCGTTTACTTTACAGCAGGGATCGGCAGCGGCAGTAGCTAGCTAGGCAACTGTGAAAAATGTTGCACATGCTAGTTCTGCTCGGCGAGTCAAAACCGTAGTCTTTATGGTCAAGGGTATCGACACTTTATGCTGCGATTCAAAAAAGTTATTCTATGGTGAGCCATGATGTGTGCGAAAAACTGCTCAGCTTGACACTTCCACTGTAGGTGTTTGTTCACGAAAAGTCTCCGGATTTCACACCTGCTATCAAATGAGCGAAAAAAAATTCTGCATGCTCTTCGCCGGTTTCGAAAACTGCAGAAGACTTTTTCAGGGAAATTTCTCAATCCGCATTGCAGTTGCTGAAAACCTTTTTGACATTGAAAACTGGGTAAGATGAGAACGCGAAGAGGCATGATTATTCTCTGAGTTTCATATGAAAAGTAGCCTATCTCTTATATAAATAGGATAATGAAAAATTTGTGCACCATTTTTCGCCAACAACATGAGAAGAAATATGATTTGTAGATTCAAGTTGATATCTCACCCCGTTCCCCCGTGACGATATTTCGCTTTTTACACTCACACCATAAAAGCTATCGAAATAAAACTTGACGCAGCTATGCTCACTGTTACTGTGCATGTGTGGTGTAAAACTTATCAAAACAAAAGTCTTGTTTTGGTGGACAAAAAGCCTACTATTTTCTTTTTCAAAACTATGCACAAAGTGTGGCAACACCTATTAATAGAAAAGTGAATGGGAACTGGAAGGGGTACAGGAAGAGGAAGATGGAGAGGAATGGAAAAAGGAATATGATTTACCTAGAGAGGAGCGAGGGGGTTGTTTCATCATATAGCTCTTGAAATAAGGATGAGGAACACTAAGAGGAAGAAGATGAGAAAAAGGAAAAGGAAGAGAAAGAAGATGAAAAAAAGAAAAAGAGGAATGGAAACGGGAAGAGGAATACCCCGAGAGGGGCACGGGGGTTGGCGAGCGCAGCTAGCCTATCCAATTATTTCAAGTAATAGTTATAAGTTTGCAAAAATATCTAAGATATGCCTTATGGCTATAGGGTAGTGTAGTTACAAGGGCTGTTGATAAGTCAGTGACTTTATGCAATTCCCGCGAAGTAACTGTAAATGAAACACTATTTCCATCAACTATTATCTGTAAAAGAGCACTGTAAAACTTTGAGCAAGTTGCATCAAACCGCTTTTGTTTGACAGCTATTTTAAGCAGAGAAACTCTTCAATTTCGACGAAAATATAAAATTGTATTTCGTGAGCACATCAAGTATAATTTTTCGCGATAAAGATCCAAGCAGTTGGTAAAAGCTATGAGGACTCTGTATCATAAATTTCACTGGTTAAAAAGTGGTTTGCGGAACTCCTTTGTGGTGGTACCTGCAAAAGTGAATTGAGCTTTAGACAACACAAAACGTACATCAATATTGATATTGAAATGATATTGAATCGGAGAACGAAAGTGCACTAGGTAGCTGAGGCACCTCAATTATAGTAGAATATAAATAAGGAATGATTACTTAGAGTAGTTGCCTCTTACGCATGGACAAGATTCGACAGGTGGTGCGGGTAATGGCTAATCCGATGCTAAGTGAGTGAAAAGACTGCTATAATGAGAACAAGGGTAAGAAAACAGGGTGGGCTAACTTAGAAGTTGCTTGTTAGCACAATCTTTCCGTCTTCTGTAGAAATGCGTGTATGCTGCGTAAAAGGAGAGTATACACCTCAGTGGAGGGTATCACTTGCCAAAATGCGTATTTATTATTTAAAGGCCGGACAGTGACATAGAAGGTGTTCCGCCGAGTTTCCAGCTGCACAAGTTGGGTATATGCATAGTCAACAAGTATGTAAGCATGCGAGCTTAGTATAAGAGTACAAGGTGTGTGCCTTTTACATGAACACAGCCGCCCTCAATGACGTTTAAACAGAATGCAAAATGTTACCTTAAAACGGAGCGAGCGTTGGCAGGCGGCTCTTACCTTGTATTCTTATACTATGCATGCGAGTCTCACGTGTCCCCGTGGCAACTGGAAGAAGAAGAGTAGTCATGCCTCATATTATTCTACTATTAGCTCAACTGAGATTTTACATAAATATTTGAACGTTTAAAAGATATCCACGCGATGTTTGCCCAGATTGCCCATAAGCAGCCTGTATAGTCTCCTTGGCAAAAATCGGAAAATATGTCTACGATGTCATCAAATCACATTCTTCACATTTTAGCGCCTTGAAGAAATGGCTAGGCGGTGTGGGATTTTCGTTTCTTTGAGGACCCATTATTTGGGTCATAAAATTTTACAAAATGTTTCGAGTAAAAGTTGAGTAACAAGATGCGTTTTTGTCAAAATAAATTGTCTTTAATTCGAAAAGTCAGTGACTCATCAAACTGCCCTCGTAACATCAGCGGCCTTTTTCAAAAGTAATTTAAAATTTGCATTTCTTTATATGCCGTAAGCTCTATGGCACATAAAGCAAAACAAACTTCTTGATAAACATGTGAAACTCTCTTAACGTAGTGCAGTAACAACAATAAAAATACGAGTACTGTAGAAAGAAAATTCAAAGCACATTGTTCATAGCTCTTGAATTTGTATTGTTAAGTAAATACAAAGTTTTAATTATACTTGAGTGCCAAAGTTCGCCCAGACAGCGGCAGCCTGCAGCCAGCTGTAATTAGCAAAGGCTTGAGTGCGAGCCAGCGGGGAGCTGGATCAGTGGACGCCACTGAATGACATCTGGCTACGTTTTTCCGACTGCAGCAGAGGAAAGCACACTCGACTATCTAGTATTTGAGTAGCCGTCAAATGCAGTTTTTGTGTTCTATCTATAATTGTCAGCTAATTGATAGCTCTTGATGTTACAATATTGTAGCTCATAGTTAAGCATGTGCGCCCACTAATAACAGGGCATTTGACTAATGAATAACGGCGGAAATTATGGAATGCAGGCACATTAATATGCCATAAGCCGTGTGCTTTACAAGACGACAAAAAGCACTCCAACTCAACTTAAACATTTATGCTGCCTGTTGTTTTTTCTACCTTACAGTCTTAACTTGTTGTACACAAAAAAGGCCAAATTGAAGCAAACATAAAACAAAAACTCATGAATTTTGCAATTACACGGCACGCTGTACACTCTGCATTGTATGTAAGGAAGCTTAGCATTAAATATGCGTCAGGAATATGTACACATGCTTGCTTTTTACTCTGTTTACTCGGGCGGCTACGTTATCCAATATAATGCTCCCAGCGCATGAATAAGTATAACAAAAATTGGCCCATGAAAAGGCCAAGTTCAAAGCATACTTCAAGATTTGTTATGCCGTTGTAAGGCAATAAAATTAGTGAACATATTAAATGAAGTCGTCTGGCAACAGGGCGTATGCCGCATATTGCACATACGCCGCGTGCGCATTGACTATACTAAACAGATGTCTGCTCAATTTCAATTTACAAAAGTAAGAAGATGTTGCTTCACTCGTACAATTGTTGGTCAGTGCTGGCTCAGTTGAGTTGAGGTCACGGAGTGGCCTGTTGGTAAGCAACGCACGTGTACGAAGATGATGGCATTGATGACTGACAGCGCCTTATTTGGTTTTGTGCCATCATAAATCCATCTAGCCGGGCGTTGGCACTTGGCGTATCGATCATAGCGCATGACTGCGCATCCGATTTGATTTCATTCGACCCGGAGCTGTAGCTGGACCCGGGTTCCATCATTGTCTAATGCGTGCTGACTGCGCTGTGCGCATCGCTGCCTCTGGTCATTCATTCATAAAATTTTTGTTCATTGCCATTGGTTTTTACGTGCGTTTTATTACGCCTGCTTTTGAGGCTATTGACTGGCAATTGTGTTCAGCTTCAGCTGTTGGGGCAGCACCTTGATAGGGGGCACGAGCTAATATGTTTATCGTTTTTGGGCTTCTAGATACTAATAGGCCGCATTGCAGCGTTGGTTTCTAGTGATCTTTGTTACTCAGCAGCCAAGCAAATTCAAGCCAAAATATTGCCAGTTGCAATGCCAAAAACAATTATGAGTTCTATATTTGTTTTGACAGTTTTCAAATCATTTAAAGCTGCAGCACTTGAGCAAACATTACGTATACGCGTTGATGCACAGCTGCAGCACACTGTCCAGCTGTGTTTACAGTCCACGTTACACTGCTTAACAGTTGCGTAGTTGCGAATGCAGCTCAAAACCACTTAAATATTGCTTAAATATTTTACGCTGATACAAGCGGACAATTAACCAAATTCGAAATTTGGCTGACAATTACAGTTTTCGATAAGGCCATTAATTGTTACTGTACTGAATTTTAAACTGAAATTTCCCATAATCATTATTGTTATCATTATTTCTAGCATATTTAAAAAGTATCTAAAATGATTGGTATTGGTAATAAAAAATTCGTACGGTAAACTACGCACATCTGCTAACATATAGTATCCAAAGAGAACCTATATTATATGAGCAGATATGCATATAGATATTGCCTATAGCTTTAAATACCAAAAAAACTCTTTAGCGCAGTTAGAATATTAAAAAAAATACAAAAAAAGCTAGTAAAGTTTATATGACAAGTGTATTTTCTAAGAAAATTTAGCTTTATGTTTATAGGTAAGCGGGGTCACCTCAGCAGGTCAAAGCTTGTCTTATGAGACGACTAACAATGACACTGAGTTCTTTCGAGAGCAGTAAAGCCACCCCAGGCCTTAAAAGCGCTACGTGTAGGATTTGGGACCTTAAAAATTAAAACCACAATTCCAATGAAAAATTGTATTTACATCAGGCCGTAACCCGATAACGGGTT
Source organism: Chymomyza caudatula (assembly GCA_035041775.1). NCBI lineage: Eukaryota > Metazoa > Arthropoda > Insecta > Diptera > Drosophilidae > Chymomyza > Chymomyza caudatula. Next base: position 1,902,775 of record JAWNKW010000168.1, read on the forward strand.
GTTATGGCCAGTTAGGAAGAAGAAAAAGAAGATTATAGAGGTAAAAAAAATAAGACTTGCGCACCTAATGTTACGAGGGCGACTTCTTAGACGAAAGTAACTTCATTCGCCAAAAAACGTTATTTTTCTCAACATAATCAAATCAAGATCCTCAGAAGACTCCCTTGTTTCAGTGACGACCCCTTTATTCGACCCGCTGGAGAATAAGTTGGATGGGGTAGTATTACGAAGCCAGATTAGTGGCTTTTTGCCATGGCGACCATACACTTTTGATCAAATAAGTGAAACGCTCCATTTTTTTTCGATTTCAAGATTTGTACATATTCTACAGACAATTTTCATTGTTCCATCGGTTGCGGTAATCGTTGCCAACGCGTAAAGGGCCAAAGATCTTATGGAGTAATTTCCGCTCAAACACTCCAAGGGCATTTTCATTAGACTGCGTTATCACCCATGCTTCAGCGCCACAAAGCGAAACGGGTAGGATGAGCGTCTTATAGAGTGTTGGTTTCCTATTCAAAAACCAAAGAGCATGAAAGTAATAGAGTGGAATCCTAGATTGTAAAAAATTCAACATTTTTGCTGAATAGCGACCATTTTCAAGACAGTGTAGGTGTAATGCTCTTGTGTTGCTACTCGCTCATAGCTAAAATGGAGAAAGAGAAAAACTAGACACTTGTATGCACTGTCTTGCGAATGTTCGCTTTTCAGCAAGTCGACTCAATAAAACGGCCAAGCAGTTTTGCAAACGCTTACACATCGTTACGCTCAAGATGCGTTGCCAGGACCCAAAACCACAAGTTAATGCATCATCCGTATTAAAATTCCGATTTGGCATCACACAATAAGAATAAATACGTGGTTTCAACATCTGAAGAAGATTGACGTTGATGCTTCCATGCTTTCGAGTTGATGATTACATGCTTTGAGGTAACTCTTTCGGAGTGACAAAAGTGTTGCGACAATTCGTTGAATAGGAAGAGTATCGATTCGTGGAGAATATTTTGTAGAGCAATAAAACCGTTCTCCATTAAATAGTATCTTTCTTGTTACACACTAATTCCGAAAGAGAAAAGGCCAATCTCGTAGAATTAAAAGCACAGGAGGTAGCCGCATTTCGTCGTCAGCGAATACGCACCAGCTCTGGTTTTCAGATACCTGGACACTACTTGACTTTTGCCGTGCTATGTAGTACGCTTTCTGTAATGATTTCTAAAAAACAATTTTTCGAGTGTTTTCTTTTTCTCATTAAATTTTGAAATAAATATTACACTAGGCAACAAAACAAGATCTTGGCTAGAACATAGCTTTTTCACTGATTTGGACATCGGTAACTTTTCTGCATTTCCTAGCACGATTTTCGAATAATCTATATTTGAAAATATGTATATTTTGTTTCGAAGTTTCGAAATCAGCAAGTCGAGCGTTGCGTGAGAATCTTGCTTCCGTTTTAGATGAATTTGGAGTCACTCATTTCGTTTTTTAATAACATATTTCTTCAGGAAATAATCAAATGTTTTACATAATTCGAAATTGAGTATCCGAATGAAGTTCACTTCCAGAAGTTTCGAACTATGTCATAGCTGGAAACCGGTTTTATATGTAGTTTTTATAAAGTCAGTCTTCTTTTAATGCCATTTTGTCCGGCTTTAAAGGTAGTGTTAAATATTGAGAACCAAGTTAATTACGTAGTCGATTAAATCCTATTAGTGTACAATGTAAACTGCGATAAACACGTTAACGGTAATTTATTAGTGAAAGTTTCTTGAAATGTAGTTAAATTAATCAATTGCGTTTAATTGAAGGCACGTGGGCTGTTTGATAAATCTGTGACCTTTTGAATATCTAGCGCAATAATTCAATATTGCTTCCGAAAGCTACAAGGTGTCATTCATATCGAAGGTATTATTTCAGGGCCGTCGATAGGGGGAAGGGGGTTTGCGGGTGATTCTTCGCTGGGCTCGATGTTCCTGGGGTGTTTCATCCTCTTCGGGGAATGATTTTCTGTCGACGGCCATGTTGTTTTTCCTCTCACGCTCTTTCAGTCACAGAAATTGGGGACCTGGCGCGAGCAGTGTAACAATAACGCTGTAACGTTCTTGCACAGAGTTATGAACGCAGGTCGCTTACTTTTCGAACACACCTCGTATTCTACAACTATTGGTAAAAAATTTTACAACTTTTTTTTATTACATTTTATAAAGTTTGCTAATTGGTGTTGCTGCAAAAATCATTGATGCGTTTACGAGGTCATTTTGGAAAAAGTAAAAAGTTTGTCGGAGCGGAAAAAGGAAATCGGCATAGTTTGGACTATGTGAAGAGGAGTTGCATATATGAATGTAACTGTGCTCATTGTTAGCACTTTGTAGAGCAGTGTCATGGCAGCAGACCAATTAACTTTTTATTTAATTGAATGATAATTACATCAAAGCCAAGGCAATGCCCTGTATCCAACCCGAGAAACTCTAATTCTGGCCATAAACAAAGAGCTCTGCAACCCATAAAAATGTCACTCAGTTGGGCAAATCGCGACAAAACGCGCTGCTTAAATCCACGCACACTCCGTTTAAATATTGCGCTTGTTTGCTGGGTCGCATCATAAATAAATCTCTGGCGTCTAAGTTGCGCCACCCGAAACTTGCCTTTTGTGTCGGTCTGTCTGACTTTTTTTTGGCCAGATGTTGGTTGGCGTGTGCAAATATTTAAAAAGCTGCTGCTGACATGTAGCGTGCTTCGTCAACCCACTCTGCGTATGCGCAATTTTTAGTGAAGGACATCATTGCCGGGCTGTCAATCAGACATCTTCAGCCGGAAATGAATTATGTGCAGTGTGCTAAAAACTCAAAAACTGCATGCCAAAAATGCAAATGTGTAGCGTAGATTGGTGGGGATTTGGGGGAACAATGGTGTTACGCTTGTGTGTGCTGTGTTAGTAGCGTCCACAGTAAGAGCGATAAGGACTAGCAAGATTAGAATAAGATTGCTTTTGTTTACTTTGAGAGCTTAAAGAAGTGCATACTTATGTAAGTTGTTGTTTTTGCGCTAGATGGCGCCACATAATGCCTAGTTGAGCAGCGATTCTTTTGAAAGACAATGCAATAACCTAAATATAGGTCTTTCGTATCATGCAAGATAAATTCCTTTAAAAATTGAAAACCTCTGAAAAAAGTCAGAAATTTGCAATTTTTTAAATTAAAAGGCCAATTTATTTTCTATTCCAATACAATTTTGGGTTATAACTATTCCCCAGCCATTACCATTGTTGTTTGTTACAAAACTTCCGTCAAAAAACGTTTTTCTCTAAATATCTCGAAAACAAGAGCTACTAGAGCAACTTTGATTATTTACTTTTGCTGAATAATGGATCTCGGCAAATATAAACTAATTCCCAACAGAAGAATATGCAACTTTTTAAGCACAAGAAAAATATTTTTAAAAATTCGATTGTTTTCAAGAAATACCTGGGTGAAAAACATATCCAATTCTTCCACTTGTTGGTGCACCAAAAGAAAAGATCGTTTTTTGAAGGAAAATAGCATTCTCGAACAGAAATATGTATGTATGGACTTGTTCCCATACCAGTGCCAAAATCTTTCTATGCCACTGCTGCAGAAGATTGCAACTAACGCATGGAGGTGATGACGTTGCTTTTGGCTTTACTGCCAAAACCGAAGGCGAGTCTATTAGGTGTATTTTTAGAATGTTTATTTATTTATATTTTATCTAACTGGCCTTAAATGATGCATGACTGAGCAAGTCATGAATCGCATAGAACTTGTTATCATCTGCCAAGTTAGTAGCTAAAGTGCGCTTGTTTGTCCTAAACGAATAATAATGCTCAAATTGTAGTTGTTGTTGCCGTTGTCGTTGTTTTCATGCATAAACAAGCTGAGTTATCCTGAGTTATGCATATGTCGCGCATCCTGCCAAATACCGTTACACCCGCAACACAGCGGCAACATCCGTTTTATTATCGAGACTTCGTGTCGATTGTGCGTGTCTGTGCGTGTCTGTGCGTGTCTGTGCGTGTTTGTGCCAGCTTCCTATGACAGCTGAATGGACCAGCAGCAACATGTTAAGCCATTGTATTTGCTTATTAATAAATAACAAAGGGACTTGGTGTCCTTTTTGTTTTACGTACAGCAGGCTTTGGCTTTGGATTGTTGTTGCGCTTGTTGCTTCCCGTTAATGCGCAGTTCAACTGTCCGTCGGTCTGTCGTTGCCGTGCACAACAACAATAACTACATCATCTTTTATCTTAATTAAGATGCCAGTTGAGCAATGACTTAGTGGCTCTTATGTTTGTTATAACAACGTGTTATTTGTATTTAAAGAGCATTTGTTGCGAGGTAGTAAGTACCTCTGAAGTGTTCAAATTATTTAAGTTCAAATCGAAAATAACATAGGAAACTTGGAAACCAGAAGTACTGTCTCGTAACTCGTAATGTGCAACAGAGTGTGTTTTGATTAATGCTGTGTTACGGGCAATTAAGAGGTGCCTAGATTATCATTCTAGATAGGCAATTAGTATTGGACATCGCCCAGGCAGTCAAATCAACTAACTTGCTGGCAAATACGACCCCGCCCTAGATGACTATTTATTTATCTACATTTTATCTGATGAGCAGCTACCCAACAAACAGTACGCCAACCACGTGATTTATGCATGTATTATTGTATTTGAACAGATTTTTATATTTTGTGTATTCATTTATTTATATGTAACTACATACCTACATACATACATATGTATATGTATGTATAATATATATAGTGCATATAAAGTAAGCTCGGTAGTTATCGTCCGTGGGATGCTCTGCAAACCTCTATATCAATGTATGTCGAAAATTGTATATGAATATACCGAATTTGTTTGTAATCGTGACAATTTTTAGCATAACTGCAGTGTCAACGATTGTTCGAGGACTTAGGAAAATATGTTAGCATCCGGATTGTCTATATACTAGGTGAATCTTGAACCTGCATCCATCGCCCGCTAGCAGTCATTGGAGATTTTCACCTTCTATAAATACAATTTCCAAAAACTGGTTCTGTCTCTGATTATCGAGAAAAAACTACCATTAGAATGATGACTGTGGAAATACAATGTTTTTTCGATCAGCCTTTACACTAATAAGATTGTCCTTTATATATATTGGATGATCTAATCTAAGGTTGGGTGGCTTTAATGGTCTCCAGTGTCATTATAAGTTAAAATGAATCTATAATTGTGCCTCGGGCCGATTTTACGACAAACGGTTTGGTGAAATGTAAATCCAGTTTCTCCATTTTATAGCTCTTGGGATGCGAATGGTCGGCTTGTGTTTTTCCAATGGTACAAAGACGATCGAAACTTTGACGCCGTTCGCTCATGAAGTAAATACAAGAATGGTATACATATATAGAGATGATAAGACGAGAAAGAAAAAGTGGAATGGGAAGGGGAAGAGGAACAGGAATGGGAACGAAAAGAGAGATGTATCACAGCTTCTTATGCCCCCCATACACACAGCAATCGGTTGGTCAACCGCATCAAAATATTTCGATTTTGCACCGCGGGTTAGCCGGTAGCTGTGTCTCTGGGGGGCATTACAGTGGCAAGGATCGGAGTAGTCCCATTTTCAATAGCTCTGCCGCATAGATCCAGCTGAATTTCTGCGATGATCTGGCTTATGTCGACTTAAACAGCATCGGCCGATTCTGGCACGGTAAATTAGCACGATCTTGGCGGTCAATTCACATCACCTCTGCGAGAGATAACCATTCTCTCAAAGTAGAATGTGCATATGGGTATAGCTCGTGGTGCCGTTCTGCTTCAACCACAAACGAAATCGGCTATCATCGTTTTGTAGCGCTCGCCGTTGGAGGTTCGACCATCAACCAATTTCGTTTTTAAAAAGAAAGCACTGTCCAAAATCTTTTGTGACAATAGCACAAAAATACGCTTAACATGATTTATCTATGTCTATGGTTAACAACTTTGAGCTCGTGGGTCAGTGGGAAGCTGTATGGATGCGAAAGACCGAGGTCTTGTGCATGGCAAGGAATACTGTGCATACTGTGCGGTGTTGTCTCACATCAACCCTTTAAAACAATTTAAAAATAGCTAAATAAATCAATAAAGATGATGTAACACCTTTTGTGACTCATTGAGCGTGATGCTTTTTGTTGATCAGCATCAGTCTCTGAGAACTTATCACGCACGCGATGATCTCTGGCCCCATTATAAGCCGCAAAGCGATTGTATTGAATAGAATCAAAATCAAACGCAACGGCAATTTGGAAGGGTGTGAACGTAGCGGGTCCGCAGTAATGCCCCGAACGTCAAAGAGTAAAGTACAAAAGAGAAGAAACCCGTTGCCAAATGCAAATTGTCACAGAGTGTAATTTTTCGCCAGACCAACTATAATTTGCGTTTCTCCGCTTTCTTAAATTAGCGAATATTTGTGTCTAGAGCTTTATCGGAGTCAACTCTGTTTGGAGTTTTTAATGAACTTTGACATTGATTCCGCTTCAGCGGTGAAGCAGTGCGAATCGTGTGTACAGTAACTGCGTGTGACGTCATTTTCGTAAACCCAATTTCTTAAATTATACAATTATTCTAAAATTTTCGGAAAATTGAGGTGATGGACACAGTCCCTTCAGAGAAAAAACGAAGCATTTTCTACGTTGATTGAACAAAAACAACGACTTTCAGAGTGAACGTAATTTATATATCAACGCTCTCCACGCCTACAAGTTTTCACGAACAGAGGCCTTAATTACGAAATGCTCAAGAAAAAAATATTTGAACATTCATCATTTTAAGTCGGTCACGTCCTTGGGAATTATGGCTTTGATGGTAAAGCTACTTAAATAGATTAAACCCAAAACCATACTGATGTCTTCAAGACCAAACTGTTTCGGTTATAACTTAACATGCAGAATCCAGTTCTAAAAATTGTTTTACCTCGTATACCAACCATTAGGATTTTCGTTCTTCCAAAATATTCAGCAGTTTTAGCTACGGTCAGGCGGGCCGACAATCGGCTGGCTGATCCGTTGGTTGCTCAGACTGTGGCAGACTATAGGCGTTCAGATTTTGCTTCGCATAGCTGTCATAAAAATACATCACCTATTTTCTTCTTTTATCGTTGTCTGTTTACGATTACAACAAAAATCCCACCGTTTTGGCAGACGGCGGCGTGCCGATTGTCGGGCGCTCAGGCAGATAAATGTGCGCGAGTTTTGTGTATCGGCATGAGATTGTCGGCTCGTTTGACCGTAAAATAGTTATTGAAAATAGCTGGTAGCTAGAATTTTTCTTGAAACTTCCCCACATACAAAACAGCCCCACGCCAGTTTGTTATAGAGTATAGAGTACACAAAATTAGTTACTTGCCTGTCGTACACGTTATACATATGCCACACACATTGTTTATATGCCTAAAGTTGCGGCCTTCTTGTTTTTGTGTTGTTTTTGGTAATGCGTGCATGTCCATGAGTTGGTTTTTATCAGATGTGAGATACGAACAATTTGGGATGGCGCTTGACAGACTGATCTGTACTTTTGCTTTATTATTTTTCTCGCAGATTAGACACAACGCCAGAAGTGAGCATTTAATTGCGCAGCGAAAGCAAAAGTGTCCGAACATTCCAACAAAAACAAATACAAGGGGAAGAGCGTTATAAAGCTAGCACTGTTATACAGGGAGTCCACGTGCAACTTGTCAATTTGCAACAACAAATGCGCTTCATGTTGCAACTTGCAACACAGTATTACAGGCTGTCACCAACAGTTCAGCACAGAAGGGAATCCAGCGGAGCTACATATATAGAACCTTAAGCGACGCACACACACACACACACACACACACACAAACTCGTACAGCGGCGTCTCGTCGTGCATGCAAAATGGCCGACGAGGACTTACGTGCGCTGGTTGACAGCTTGGGCAGCGACACCTCTGCCGAGAGCCTAGCAGGAGTGGTTGCCAATTTCTCCATGGACATGCTACAAAGAGCGGGTGCCCTAATAGGCGTGGAACAGGCACAAGCCGCGGCGTATACGATCAATCACACATTGGAATTGCAATGCAAGAAGCAGGTCGCGGCAGAGACGCAGCAGCAGCCGCACAATCTCACAGATAGCAAACAGGTGAGTTCGAGAGGGGGCATTACTTAATCTTAATCTTAATTGAAGTGTGCACACATAGAAGTGCCGTGACAATTGCATTGCCGGATTGTTGAGCAAAGCGCAAGTCGCCGTCGCGTCGTCGTTGTATTCACGTTGTGTTCTGTAACTGTAACTGCAACCGAATTAAATTACACAGAGCGGGAAAATGATTACGGCGCTTAATGCATCTCGCGTGATATGCATAAGTGTTGATGCAATTGGGTCAGTTGTTCGGAGACGTACTCATAAATGGATCGCATTGTCGGCAGCGCAACGTCGCCAGTGGCTTGGCCGGGAAACGGAACGCGTTTGCTGGCGGTTTGCTTGCTCGCTTTGCTAAGCCTCAGCACGGAGTTAATACGTGCGAGCATTAGCATGCTGAGTCATGAGGATGTCTTTGGTGATAAGGAATATATGCACATAACCGGTATGGACAAGTGGATTAGCATGCTAAGCCTACTCCTCGGCGGCTATCTGATCGATCACTGGCTGGGCGCACGTCTAAGCCTTGTCTTGTTCCAGACAATGCAGCTACTGGGTCTCTTAACCTATGCCCTGAGCGTCTTGGCGGATGTCTTTGTGCTCTGTCTGCTGGGTCGCTGGATATTCATAGTTGGTGTTGATATGCTGGTCCTGACGCAGTATATATACGTGATGCGCTGGTTTGGCGACAAATATGCTTATATGAGCATTGGATTGATGCTCCTGCTTTCCACACTTGGCATTGTAGCTGCCTTAGAGCTAATGCCATGTTGGCAGCTTCATCTGACATTTACGCAGCGTTACAATTACGAGAAGATCAGCTCCACCAGCATTGTTTTGCTCATAGCAGCTACGGCAACGTTGATCCCGCTGCTAATCTGCTGTATGCTGGCAGCGCTGGATGCACGCATTACCTTGGTTAGACCAAGATTAAGCGAAGGCTTTGCACTGCGTTACAAATTCAGTTGCACCTTCTGGCTAATAATAGCCATTTTAAGCACTATGCTATTCGCTTACTCGCTGCTGGTGCTCTGGCATTACGCGCTCATCGAAGATTTGGAAGATATGAACGACTCCAACCTGGTCACGCATTTGCTAGTGGGCTTAGCTGGGGCTATCTTTGGCTTTGTGGTCGACCGTTTGGGCTATCATTTGGCTTGGATACTGGCTGCCATTGCGAATAGTTACGTAGTGCTGGGCTTGCGTTTAATACCGGATACACATCATCTGGCACGTTCTTCAGTTATAAGCATGGGCTTTGGCGTTCTGGTGACACTGCTCTGCGGCACGGTGCCTAAGGTGGTGCCGGAGCAACAGCTGGGCACTGCCTTTGGCATCTATCAGATTAGCCGACATTTGTTTCCTGCGCTTGGCGCTTACATTGCCGAAGCTGACATTTCCATATACTTTGTGTTTATCTGGCCGACTTTGGCACTGATGCTGACCATTGCACTGGGCTTTCAACTGAAGAGCTGGCATCTGGTAAAACGGCAAAACAATCCGTACGGTGTTATGGAAATGACAGAAATAAGTGGAACTTAGTTCAAAACTTTCAAGCTTATCTGCTTAGTCTGTATGTGTGTTTGTAGGCCAGTCTGACGTCAGAAGCCTGATGATAAGACCAATCAGTTTGACAGCTCAAAATACCAAAACTTCTAATGTATTAGCAATTAAAATGAACAAAAAACTATAAAAATAAAAAACTTTTTAACAAATTTGACGTCTTAATTTATGGTAAAACTTAAATTAACTTGTTATACTTTGCATTATGTTTTAGTATAAACAATTTGAATTGATTAAAATCGCTCTAAATAGTCTGTTTGTATGTATGTATGTGCTCCAATGTTTTTTTAGAGCTGCGACTGCCCGCTGATTGCTCAGCGTCAGCAGAGGCTATTTATAGACTGGGCGTTTGGCATACGCTGGCGTGGGGCGCTGCAGCGGCGTGCCGAGGTTGTAGCTGGCCAAAAACAATGCTGCCACGCCCCTTTCCGCAGACACATTCACTTTCCAGCAATTGGAGCGCTGGCTAAGCATTTGTGCTGCGCTGCAGCTAACGAGCGGCTTATGTTGAGGTGCGGCGCTGGCAGCCGTCAAGAGTCTTCAATAGCCGTGATCGTCTAGTGGTTAGGACCCTACGTTGTGGCCGTAGTAACCCAGGTTCGAATCCTGGTCACGGCAATGCAAAAGCATTGTCACGGATGGAGCTTCGTTTTTTTAAAACTTTTTTTTTTTTTTTTAATGAGATGTACGGTATTAGCGAACTGCTAAACAAGAAGTTACAACTTCGTAGTTTTTTTTAAATCTCAATTTTAAATGAATTACAATAAATAAAAACATTCATTATTGAAATTTTTTTTGAAAAACATTAAAATTTGTTTATTTTTCTAAATATTCTAAATTTTGTTAAGTTTCATATTATTCCTAACAAGTTAGAAAGTTAAACTTATGATCGGCGATATTGCATTGTTTTTTGGCGTTCTTCCGGGAAATCAATACGCAGTCGTTAACCGATATTAATAGCTTAAAACTTACAAGCAAAACCGAAAAAACTGTTATACCACAGTCATCGGTTGGCGGTGTAAAATCAAAATATTGCTATTCATTTTGAGACCGAAAGGTACCGTAGCTGGGCAACCGATTGCTGTGTGTATGCCAGTCCACGAATCCATACACGATGTTTAAATACCGTAACAGTAGCCATCCCCAAAACGTAAAAATCGGTCATATTGCATAGAACCGTACTTAAAGTCCGAAGAAGTCGCATTGTAACGCAGCCGGTAGCCAAAAAATCGAGTTTACACGTTTTTTTACATTTTGAACCCATGTCCCTTGGTCATTCTGAAGACCGAATTTGAAGCACTCCTAATCATCCGACCTCAATTATTATTCAGTAAAGAGACAAGCAAACTATCCCAAAGCATTCTGAAAGTGAAGTGTCTTTGTCCATTCTCACTGTTGTACTTAGGTCACCTCTCTTTGTGATAGAGAGTGTACTGGGAAAGGCCGGAACCATTTTCTATAAAATTGTACAGTTGCTTGCCAATGATCATATTGGAATAATTGCATCGCATCAAGCGAGATATGTACTATAACAAATACATGTTTTCTTCAAGTGGAGTGACTCGCCGCAACTGTTCGTTGGTCTACGTTGCACCACCGTCACAGCGAAGAACGATGTCGGCATGGAGATCAAGTAATGGATCACTCTTGCCAATCGATGCTACTTTGGTCTCAGTAGGCAAATATATGTAATATATAATTCCAACAGGAACTAACACTACATGACGCTCATAGGTCCAGTTTTGCTTGGAGTGTTTGAGTGGAAAGTGATCCGTCAGATTTATCGCTATTAATGCATTGGCAACAATTACCACTTTGGATGGAACGAGAAAGTCTATGAAGTCTACGATGAAGTTTCTAAGGATTGGCTGGAAACTAAAAGCATTATATTAAAGTCAGTTAGAGAAATGAAATTTACTATCGATCGGAAATTGTAAAAAACTTGATAATCTAATTTATGGACGGCCGCAAAGGTGGGAACCGGTGCGCTGTCCGCCAAGGACTTTTTTTATATTGCGTCGTTGGGCTGTGTAAGAAAGACCAAATATCTTCTAGCCTTGGACGGCAACATTAGGCTCAGGCCGAAAAACAAGTCTCCAGCATGACCCATCGAAAAATTATTTTCATTCATTAAATGATGAACATTTATGTACTGAAAAAATAACTTATAATCCCCTTTAGTAGTTCGAAAAAAGTAGTCGTTACGTAAAAGTACCCTTCAATATATTTAGTTTAAAACGGCTTTATTTTCCAGATGATGTACTGTCCCACCTATTTTGATTCAGTTCTTTGCTGGCCACGTACTGATGCCGGTAAATGGGCCGTTTTGCCCTGCTTTGAGGAATTCAAGGGTGTGCACTACGATACCACAGGTGGTAACACTAGCATTTACCAATAGCTCCGAATTCCATGACTTATGCCTGGTTTATTTCTTATTTTGCAGAGAACGCCACGCGGTTTTGCCATTTCAATGGCAGTTGGGACAGATATTCCAACTATGATCATTGCCATCAGGCGGGTTCTGTTCCAGTTGTGCCGGATTTTTCAGCCACAGTGGATCTTCCGGCCATTATATACACAGGCGGTTATTTCATAAGCTTTGCTACCTTAGTGGTGGCACTCATTATATTCCTAAGTTTTAAGTAAGTGTTGCCCATGGGCTATTATTGCACGAGTTAAAGTGCTCTTGCCCAAAAGAATCGATCAACGATCACAAATTTTGTGATCACGATAGATGCTAGTAAAACTACGATCACTTTGCGTGGTCATTGACTACTATCTAACTAACTATCTGACAGCACCAGAACCATAAGATATTAAAGTTTTTGAGTATTTTTTTTTTCAGAGATTTGCGTTGTCTGCGGAATACCATACATGCAAATTTATTTCTCACCTATATAACATCGGCTTTACTTTGGATTCTTACGCTATTTTTGCAGGTGGTAAGAAATGCACGGTATTCGCACATTAGTTCTTATTTCCTATAGCTATTTTATACAGATAACCAACGAATCTAGTCCCGCCGGCTGCATTACACTGGTCATCATGTTTCAATATTTCTACCTGACAAACTTTTTCTGGATGTTTGTTGAGGGTAAGAGAGCCATAACATCATATAGTATATAGCTTACCTAGTTACCTAATCTTTATTAGGACTCTATCTCTACACCTTGGTAGTGCAGACATTTTCCAGTGAAAACATTCGCTTTCTAGTCTATGCGCTCATAGGCTGGGGCTGCCCGGCGCTCTGCATACTCGTCTGGGCCATAGCCAAGGCTTTTGCGCCGCATCTGGAGAATGAGCATTTCAATGGGGTAAGTGCACAGCGCTGACGTCAGCAGCACACATTAATTTGCAATAACTTGGCACAGCTGGAAATCGAATGCTCCTGGATGCGTGAATCTCACATTGATTGGATATTCAAAGGTCCAGCATCATTGGCACTTTTAATTAATTTGGTATTTCTCATACGCATCATGTGGGTGAGTGGTGTCCAACAGAGTTAAGCTCCAGGGAGCGTTACTAACACAGACTTATCTATTGACAGGTGCTCATTACTAAGCTACGCTCGGCACACACGCTGGAGACACGGCAGTATTACAAGGCCTCAAAAGCTTTGCTGGTTCTTATACCACTCTTTGGCATTACCTACCTGTTGGTGCTAACAGGCCCAGAACATGGCATCAGTCGTAATCTTTTTGAGGCGCTGCGCGCCTTCTTGATTAGCACGCAGGTGAGCAGTGCTTATAGTTGAGAATGTAGTTCGTAATTCCTATGCAAATCATTCTACATTCCAGGGTTTCTTTGTGGCGCTTTTCTACTGTTTTCTCAACTCGGAGGTGCGACAAACACTGCGTCATCGATTCCTTAGGTGGCGCGAAAATCGAACTATACCGCGTAGTAGTTCGTTAAAGAATCGCAGGTAGGATTCATATGTTTAGTCATTGGGAAAAAATCATTATTCATTATGTCTGTAAAGTTTTCTAATTAGAAGTGCTGCAAGGCTGCTTACAGAGCTCAAATGAATTTTGTACGAATAAAGAAGGTAACATTCAGTGTACTTAGTCTGAGCTTTAAACTATACTAAATAGATGTCCTGTAGCTGAACTACTATACGATACACGATACGCTTTTTCACTCAATCGAAATTGTGTTCACTTGGTTAGCACATGGTCATAGCGTCCTTTAAGCCAGCTTTCTCTCAAATAGTGTACATTCATTCATATAACCTATATTTCAAACACACAGTGTACTCAGAGTGCGCTTTGGCCAAACGATACAGTTTTTGTGTGATTCGAGTATTTATTTGATTATAGAACTGTTTTCTTTTTACTATACCAAATGCGTTCTCACATGCATGTTGTAAATCATTTAAACCAGACACTCATTCATTTAAAAACTTAAGACTGCGGGGAACGTATTCTTTCATTTATCATGTGAACTAGTGCGCCAAACGCTGATATCAACCAGACGTTTTTACACAATATGATGCATGATATAACGAATAATAATCACATTTCGACTTATGACAGTTCTCTAGTAAATGAACGATATCAATGGGCCAAATGGACAAAGTTTATGATATCAAAAATGTAAAACTCAGTTTTAGTTGTCGGAGTCAAAGTATCGGTTAATTATATAAAATATTGCTCAATAGCGATTTAGTAGGAATATTTATGATCTACAATTTTGAACATCATTTAAAGTCTAGGGAATGTGATATTTATCGTGAGCTTTGACCTTGAATATCTTAAGACACACGAGATATAAACAGAATTTGGATACAACTTAAAGAATGAATGCCTTATAAGGAATTCGCATGCCAAAATTAATCTTTCATTCCCGGGTTAAAGGAGTTATTTCATTAAAATTCACTCTATGAATAAAACAGATCAAAAAGGTTTTCATATCAGATTATCCACATGTGTACCATTAAAGAAAAGATAATTTTCATCAAACAAATTTATTTTGGCATTATCGGCCTTAGAGATAGGAATGGATCAACATCCTTCTATAAGTTATCTGATGTAATCTAATTCAGCCATTAAAGATGACGAATATTCCAATACATTCATAGAAAATATCGTTTCTTGATTAAACCTACGGTTATTCGTGCACAATTGAAAGCATCCGAAGACATGCTATGCTCTAGTATTTGACTAAGATTTCGTTTATGATCTCAAAACTTCAAGTTCCAATATTGGATCTATTTGCCTGAAAACTAAAATCACACAGCCAAAATCGGTCGACTCATGAGAACTTAAAAATAACAACTATATTTTTTGGACATAACAACTATGTTTGGGGAAACTAACTGCAAAAATGTGAAAACTTGTTATCTTGAGCTGCACATACATACAGTAACAAGGCATAAAGCCTCATTCTGAAGATTCTGTTCATGTCAACGACTCGGCTCCAAGAATGGGCAACAAAGTAATTATTAACAGTCTTCATCGAGCTCAGGTAAGGTAGTTGATCGAAGCTCTTTGATCCTGCCAATGGCAGCAACCACTGCTTAATAGATTAAGCATCTCCGGTTCAGGTTCACAAGCCATCTGAAGCGAAAATTTGAGCCAAGATATTTGTTCGAACCAGGTTTAACTAAGCCGTTATATAATTTATTGCTTGGCTGGATTTTTCAGAAAACGCTTTTAATTCTTCTTATGTGGCCATAAAAACCCGTTATCATCTCGCCTAGTATAAAAAGGTATGACTCACGCTGAGAGCATGCAAGATATTAGCATAAAACTGGATATAACTAGCAATTCTGCTACATATGTAGCCTCTTGCTTCGATTTAACAAAAAGTGAAACTACGTATTTTCCCAGACTTTCGTTTAGACTCTAAAGTGGATTGCAGCCTTTGTATCTAGTTACTAATTTCATGGGTCTTCATACATTCCATAAAAATTAAAATAGGTTTCTTCTCATTTAACCAATTAATTTCATTGCAGACACCGCTCATCCAAAGACTACTCGCATCGCTCCAGAACAGAAAGCCTACGGTGCGTATACGCTCCAATTTGTAACTACTATCATTAACCTGCAATATGTATCTATGTATTAAACGCATGTTTTGTCCTACTTTAAACTACATGTTATGATTTCATAATAATTTTGACTCATTGTATTTTATTTGCTTATTATTTTTAGACTGACCTCGACGAGTCCCGTGCCTACAGGACACTATGAATGAGCAATATATGCTCAAATATATTTACTTTAGAGATTTCCAATTTAGGCAAACATTTTTCTTTGTTTTTAAGCATGCTGTAGCTTGTCAAATTGTCACACATTAAAGTATTATCTGTATTTTTATAAATATTTATTATTAACTATTATCTGTGCTTTTTATTTTGCCCTTATAGAACCGAGGAATGCGTCATCTGCATAAGGCCCACATACAACATGCGACTTGGGTCTGCCAAGCGCTATCACAGCTTTGATCTTTCGGACTTTGTTTAAATTTTTCTAATTCTTTAACTAACTGCCGTTGGTTTGCGTACTAGATGATCCATTTCGTAACGCTTTAGTTGCTGAACACAAAAAACTATCCGTATCGTTTCGCTCGTTTAGAAAACTATTGTTATATACAGCTATGAGGTGTTGGTTCTCGGAGTAAATCAAATTCATTGGACCGTATACATAAGCTAATATGCTTGTACTCTAACTTAGTAGTTGGTAGTTGGATAGGCACTTTAGGTGCTAGCATGCTGTAGTGCTCCGTGGAGTTGTCTTGCCTGAGGCTTGACCATGACTTTGAGAAAAGCTGCCTGCAAGATTAAAATATTAGAACATGTAGTTTTTGGTATTATATCTCATGCTTGTACTTACCAATATTATAAGCTAGTGCAGATTCTGTAGCTTCCATTTTGAAACTCATATCTACCTTATTTGTCTGTAGTGTTAAGTATGTCAAATCTGTAGGAAATATTGTTCCAGGCATTGTGTAGACTTGACTTGATTTTTATTTTTGAAATTCAATTCGAATTACAGCAAGGGGATAAAACTATTTTAACGCTTTCTTGCGAACATTTTTCTTAAGTACAAAACATGATTAACATAAATTGTTTAGGATATTAACACAGTTGTGTGCCGTGCTCGCGGTGCAGTGCTTAATAATTAATATTAGCTAAATGTATTTTGCTAATATGCCAATTATGTGCCAATGAGTGCAAATTTTTGTATAAATGTTTTTTGTTTTTAATGCTAACGTTTTTTTTTTTCTTTCTTTCGTTTATAAGGTCACATTGTTTGTATCACTGAAAATGTAATTTAAAATTAACTTAGTTCAAACAAAACGTACGCTAGGACAAATTATATATATGTACGTACATACTTTGTTCTCTGAATAAAGCTTTTAAAATATCAAAAATTTGTCATGTCGTGTGTGTAAAGATCTGCATTAAACCTAATTACATATATACGTTAGTATGTATGTGTGTGTGTTTGATTGACTGTGTATTTTGTATGAAATCTACAGCTCATTCTATACATAAGTATCATATATTGATAACTAAAACTATGTTCTCTAGTGTTACATGTCATGTCATTATGTGTGTATTCATCACTGCTATATGTATGTGCGTACGGGCGTGAGTGTTAGCTATAATTCGAGACAATTGTACTATAAAAAGAAATTCGAGTTTATGGTAAGAGTTGACGAGAACTATTAAAACGCGTTGGTAAAAAGTCTTGCCCTCAGACAGAAACCAATTGGTCGCACATGTATTTTGCGGGAGCGTAAAACACCTTGAGGTCTGTTTCTTATGGTTCTCTTTCTCTCATTTTCTCTCTTCGGTTTTTTTAATATCATAAAAAATAACAATTAGACTATTAACTAACTAACGCACAGGAGCTACTTAAAGGTAATATCAAATGCACTCTCCGGGATTCTGTGAGCAGTATCTTGGAAACAGAGCTTCGGCCTTAATGCCCAGTTCGACTAGGCGATTGCGAAACACGGAGATGCGCCGAAATACTTCGGGTGGCACAATATCAAAGTCGTGATCATCGCTTGGATCCGACCATAGGCTGCAAGGTATAAATTTTTTTTTTGTAGCTATTTCAGACAGCATTCGAGCTGGGCAAGCTTACCGTTCCGCCAGCGCTGCTGCACGCGGCCATAGCCGATTGTCCAATTGGTTTTCATCAACCTGTTCACTCCATAAACATGCCTCGCCACCGAGTATCTAAAAAACAGGCAAATTAAGAATAGCAACACCTTAAAAAACCTCAAGTTCTCACCTGTTTTTTGCGCTTCTTGTCCAAACGCATGCGTTCCCAAGGACGGTGTTTGTATATGTTTTGCCAAGTGCGATAGGGCGAACAGGCTGCTTCTCCAGTAGCACGCCAACTGCCAAAGCCGCAGTCCAAGTACCAGGCGTCAACATGCGAAAATATCACATTGTAGCCGTTGTCCAGCAGATCATAATTCTCCTGCCAGGTACTGCCGCCCCATACTTGTACGACAAATTGACTGTTTGGAAGACATTTTGTGTTGGTTAGCGCGCTCGACCACACGGCGACATATTTGGGCGCCAAACCACTGTTTGCCAGCTTCAGCCTATAAGCAGAGTATGTTATTAGCAGATGCAAATATGACAAATTGCGAAACCAATCCTACCTGGCCATTGCTTGCAGCATAAAGTCGCACCAAAGGCCCCGCAGATCTGTATCATTAAAATACTGCGCCCAGCAGTCCAAGTTCACCTCATCGCCGCCAAGATGAAAGAAGTCTGTGGGTCCAGTCAATTCCAGCAATTCTTCATACAGGCGCTGCAGTATGAGGTAGGTGTGGTTGTTTTTCGGATTAAGTTGTCCGCAAGGCGGCTCGCCACAATAAAAGCTCCAAGGCTGCTGATTGATACACAAACTCAGCTCTCCCAGACCGCGTTTGGGACCCCAGTCCCAGCCATTGCCGGCATGAGCAGGTGCATCAATTTCCATGAGCACCTGCACGCCATAGACCTTTGCAAATTCTGTCACCTCACGCACATCCTCCTCGGTATAAGTCTCACTTTCCGAGTACGCGCCATGCTCAGCTAGCTCGGGATAGTAACGTGAAATGTAGGGAAAACTCTGAGCATCCGTTATGTGCCAATGAAAACGATTTAGCTTGGCTAGACCCATGGCGGCAATAGTGCGTTTGATGGACTCCACGGAGAAAAAGTGGCGGGACGTATCTAACATCAAGCCGCGATAGCGAAACTTGGGCACATCATTAATCATTGCTGTGGCATAGGTGTGCAACAGACGGTCTTCATCGTCGTACCATATGAGCTGCTGCAACGTTGAAAGTGCATGTCGCGCTCCAAAATACGAATGCGCATTTATGTGCACCAGCAGCTTGCGGTTTTCAACTAAAATTTAAGAGCACAATTAGACGGGAATATACTGTTTACACATGGGCACTGCTTACATGTGGTGCTGAGTTGATAGCTCTCGTCATTGTCTAGATTAAAGCTTAAGTCGCCCGATTTTTGAACTGACACTTTGACTTGCAAGCTATCTACATCTCCAGCATGTCGACTGCCAAACGTAGAGCCAAACAAGGACATTGTTTGAGGGCCTTCTAACTCATTCTGAGCTCCATTGGGGACGCTGCGACGTCGTGCTCTGCTCGATTCACTGACGCCTGCACCGCCAGCATCAGCTTCCGTCGCGGCAACAGCATAATCCAGACGCTGTATTTGTTTTAGGTCCTTGATGAAAAAGTCCCATGTCACCTGCAGCTGTTTTCGTAGCTCACGATGCGGTGTGTCCAGTCGCAACCGCATATCCGACACAGAAAAACGCAAAGTGCGTGAGCTGACCAGTGATTTGATGGTTGGATGTGGCCAGATGTTGATATCGCCACACGTCATGGAGCAGCTCATGAAAGAAACGCGTTTGATGCCCATGCCCAAGTAGGCAACGCGCACACAGCGATCATTTTCGCACTTGTATGTCCAAGTTTTCTCCACAGGGCTAAAATGAAAGCAGTTTTTAAGCCTCATGCATCAAACGAATTACCAAGCTGGACTTACATGGGAAACTCGTTGGGGTATTTATGGCCATGTGCTGCACGGTCAAGACTTTCGGAATAGACCTGTGTTTTAATAACGCCCTGATTCCAATAAAGCACAGTCAGTATAAAGATGGCGCCTGTCAGCAGCACCAGCATTGCGCGTCGCAGCGAGACGGCGAGGGACATCTTATAAAGGTAACGTAAGCTGCAATAAGGGACACATTAAAAACGTGTATGAGTGATTTACAGAACAAATAAACGTATACTGGCGAACGATTTCAGAATGTTTATAATGTGTATAATGGGCTTCAGCTCCCAATGCTGGCGTCATCCAGGACAACGATAACGTTGACAATAGGTTGACACGTGACGTGCGCATAAAGGAGCTGCAAACTTTGCTTACAGTTTACGTTCAAAGAAATTAAACAGTTAACCAAACAATAACAGCAACAACAACAATAATAACTACCAAAGCAACTAGCTTGGTCCGAAGACAAAGGGCTTGCCCTTCTGTCAAGCCATGCGGGTGACCCACAAAGGCAACGCATTGAACTTTAATCAATGTTCGGCTTGTGTTTGCGCTTCAAGCGATAAAATCAAAGAACCTTTAAAACCAACCCAACGACTTGGACGCAGACTGGGCGTGTAGCCTAGTCCCGCATAGAGAACTTGTTACGACACGCAAACCAGCGCAGAAGGAGGCGCGGACCTAGAACTGTGGA
The DNA here is from genome assembly GCA_035041775.1 of Chymomyza caudatula. NCBI lineage: Eukaryota > Metazoa > Arthropoda > Insecta > Diptera > Drosophilidae > Chymomyza > Chymomyza caudatula. Next base: position 1,923,204 of record JAWNKW010000168.1, read on the forward strand.
TACTTTGCAACACGCTTTCGCATATCGTAATGAAAAATGAAAGCAGTTATAAAAAGTTTTTATATTGAACATAAAGTGGTGTTGTTTCATATTTGGGGTGCGCTAGCCAATAAAAATCACAAGTTATACTATAGTTACCCATAATAGTAACCTTTAATCATCGCTGAAAAATGACGAAAATATCTAAATAATAATAACAAAAACAGTAAGAATTTGTACAACTTTGAAAACAATGTCTGTGATTTCATGACTCTTGTTTCGTTACTATCGTTAAGATAGTTTAAGTTGCCCATGGCCAATGGTAATACATTATATTATATTATAATAATCTTCATATCAATTGAGCGTATGACAAGCCTGTAACACCCATTCACATTCAAGGATATGTGTTAGCCAATGCCTGGCACCATGCAACATGGCATGAACTTAACACCTACACATAGCGGCAAAACCTTTGCGTGAGGCTTTAACTGCCGCACTTGCAACAACAAAAAACAGAAATTCAAGTAAATTTTAGTTATACACTGCAACCAAGACGTGAAGTAAAAAGTTTATTATGTTTTCTGCTCAACAGGCAGAAGCAGCTGGATGGTGGGATGGTGTTTGATGCTTCTAAGCCGGGCTAGAAGCAGAAAGTAGCAATAGCAACCTTCCGTAAAAATGTAACCATCTAGGTTCCTGTGGGCGATGCTAACAATACACCTGCTAGCGTAACACCATTCGTACGTAAAACCAATGCGCGCCAATATATGTTTCACATTATATAGAAAACTATTCTTGGAATTTGAGAATAGTTTTCAAACCATTGAAAAGTTCTCACTTAAAAAAATCGTAAAACAACGAGTAGCACTCTTACGTTTTAGAATCTAATCACCAAGAAATTAATAAAGCATATAAATGTATATTTTAGAAAAATACGTTTTTTTGTTAATATTTTTTGGCTGAAATTCTTTCGTGAGTTATTTGCTAGAATTACTGCACCGAGCTGGGCTAGCAGGTAAATATGACTAATTATACTAACTTCCGAAAAGTTTGCGTTTTTCAAAGTTAGTATAAAAAGCTGCCAGTCAGCCAGTCGCTGAAATGAAAGATAATTAAATATCGCCTCAATATTGGCCTATGAGCCTCCTCCCTCTTTGTGTAATGTGTGTGAGAAGCTTATCGTTGGGCGTACAAATGTGATACTTCAGCCAAATTATGCCCTTTCCGATCACCAGTTTTCGTGGAGGACACAGAACGGCTGGGCAGCTTCGTAGGGTGGTATACCAAATCCTGCAAGTTTCTGGATATTCGACCGGTTTTAGCACCGCTACCCACTCGCAGTGTATAAGGAGGCTCTCCCATTACAGTTTGGTCTTCGAAAGATAACATCCGCCTTAGCACTACCAAATGTGCTTATGTCTCCTACCGCCCATTAATATTTTGGTATTAAGTCATTGGTCTTTAAGGTGAGCACCTCCCGCGTAGGCTCTACAACACGGTGCCAAGCACAGAATTGAAAACGTCAATCAACGACCCTACGAAATGTATTTCCACAGGTGCCATATTGAAATTATTTCTGTTTGGTCATGACTTCTTTCGTGGTATGGATCGAGGCCTATCTAAACTTATGCTGGCCTTTGAGTCGAAACACCAAGTTGTAAAACACAACTCCACGCCGAGCCAAAGCTCTACCGGCATTTGGGTGTCAAGCTACAGCTACCACGATACTCGCCGAAGGGGCCAACCGCCAGATCAGAAACAAGTTCTGTGGGCTCCTGACCGCACGTGGTATCAGAATTAAAGCCTCCGTTCATGCCGCGCACCATCGAGGGGCACTGCCAATTTATACTCCAAACAGTTTCGGACTTGTGACCTAATTTGAACATAGTTGTACGGAATAGAATGTTGACTAGTACATAAGCTCTAGCAAACAGATGGACCAGTATATACACCATGCTCATGGGCATGGTTTTCTCACTGGGGGGAACGTGGCCTATTCCTACCTCTTCCGCAGAAGAGGCCAACTATGTCCCCGCAATCCAAGTTCCGGAAAATCCTCTGGTCAAGCTAGGTTTTCCGAACGCCCAAAATCATTTAATGCCCTAATCCTATCCTCTGTGGAGAGTGCATTGAATGACATCGACATCGAAACCACCTGCAACTTGGCTGATATCAAACGCGTTTAGAGCTCGTAAGTGCGCGAAAAGGGTACGTTCGCAGAGACATGCTTCCATCCTCCCTAAGCCGCGTTTTACACGCACTAATCCCTAGGCCTTATTTCCAATCACAGAGGAGGTACACCTGCATTGCCTCCGTGAATATTTTGGTCTGGACGGCAAATCAACGTTTAGCCAGCATATTATAAGAACCACAGCCACCTGCAGAACAGAAGTGCAGTTTCCTGCACTGGCTGCTCAAGGGGCATAGTAAGCTCTCGCTGACCAACAAAAGAACCCTAGATAGGCAGATCGTCACTTCTAAGTCTGGAAATATGGGGCATCACCGTCATGTCCAATCGCAGGAGGGTGGAGATACTATAGAAAAAACTGCGGTGGAATATAAGGAATAACACCTACAGCTGCCTCGCAACCTGCTGCTACACCCCCATACGCCGACTCAAAAGAGCCCAGTATACCAAGATTTTGTTAAAAATAGCGGATTGGAAAGCAATATATTCATTCTTCGAGAAGTTTCAACATCAATTTGAGCACAATCGTTATGGAAGTGGCAAAGTGATTAGGGGTCGAAAACTCATTGTTGATCGTTAAAATATATATTTAATATAGGATTTTTAATATACAAATTTCTCAAAAGTATACGCTGAAGTCAAACACCGCAATGGGTCAGAAATAACATCAAATATGAAAGACTCCAAAGTTTGATGTTGAGCTGGAAAAACATCGGAATACAAAGTGAAAATAACACTTGCCACTCATATAGCAACTTTATATAGGGCATTTCAAAGTTTAAAACCAAAAAAATACGTACTTGTTGGCTTTAATGGTTTCTTGCAACAGGAAACAAGAAAAAACTCAAAATTGGGTGCGGTGCATCATGTTGTCGTGGTCTAGTCAAGGCAAATATGAGTTACAAGGGAAAACCATGCAAACTCTAGGCAGGCTGCCAATGCTTTAAAAACACACACATATGCACACGCACCCATATACACGCACACACACGTTAACATCACAACCCAAATGCCATTTAAGACTTTTACATTTGTTGCACATTGTCAATGTAGTTTGTGGTTTGTGCACTCTAGCCAAAACAGGGAAAGGATATGCAGAATGGGGGCTTAAAGTGCCTAAGCTTGTGCTTGTGGTCATATGAAAAACGTGTTATTACGGCAAAAAACAACAACTACGGCATGATGTAGTACCAGCTAGGAACGGAGACTGATAACAAATTCAACGGCCAAACATGTCATCGTTTGTTGCCTTCATTACTTTTATAGTTTGTGCATAATAAATCAACGAGATGCATAATTAATGTGTCAGCCTTTTAAAAAAAAGTAAATTGTATAAGATATCTTTGTTTGGCAGGCAAACAAACACAGAAACCACAATGACCTCGCTAGGTCGCTGCCAGCAGCTAACAATGTCACTGACAGTGGCCCAGTTGGTTGAGTGACTCGACTGACTGACTGACTGACTTGCTGGCTGCAGCAAGTGGGCGCCACTTGTGGAGGTGTCAGCCTCATTAGTTGGCAGTGCCAAATGTGATAGCGGCAACACTAAAAACTAAAACTAATTGCGGCTCCACAAGTCACTGCAAAATAATGTAGCATACAATTCAGCGCCAGGCTGCTAGCTGCTTACCCACAACGCGTGCGTACTGCTGGCGGGCTCAGTGACCAAAGGCTCAATGCAAAGCGCCAAAAACTATCCATCATCAGCCGAAACAGCGCAACAACCCCACACAGCCAGCAGCACTCTAATGAGTCAGGTTGTCGTCCGCCAGCTGGCCAACTGTTGAAAGGCCACAGACACCGCCGTATTTCGGGCGCATGCAAATGTTGCTACTTTTCAGCTGCTAGTTGCCTTTTTTTCGTTATACAATTTTCTATTTATTTGAATTCACGCCGCGGCACACAAATCTAAAATTATGCCACACACATACAACAAAATATAAAGAATGTGACAACTTTTGCACTGTGTTCAGGGCCGGCGCACGTTCTCGACGTGCTCTTCAGCAGCAACACCGGCGACACTCGAGGTGTAAGTAACTACGGCTAACTGTTAAGCCGCCATAGCTAAACAGACGGAGACACGGATTTTTCAGCTGACTTTTATTCGTATTATTATTTTTCTTTTTCAAGAAGGCAGAAAGGTTACAGGCTGTAGAAACAGTTGGCAAGGCACGTTTGACGGTCTGGCTTGCAAGTTGGGCCTCAAAATGGCGTGCACTATTTACATATGTTCTTGAAAAGCCTGTGACTATGTGCAGCTGTTGGCAAGGCAAGGTAAGCAGCGCTACGGTCCCAATATGACTACACTGCGGCCCATAATATTGTAACTGCAGCTGCCAATTTAAGATGTTGCACGCTACGTATGCGTACTAAATGCAAGTTGCAAGCGTTTAACATTTGCACAAGTAAGGCTGCAATTAACAGTCATTTGCCATTTAATGCATAAAGCATATAACGTATACGCCTCAGGCTCAGGTGTGCCAATGTGCAGCACTTTGACTGTTTTCTAGCTTCAGCTGTATGTGTGCATTATTATTTGTGTCCGCTTGCCGTGAAAAATGTCAGTTGGCGACAAGTGTTGTTCAAATGGCAAGCACGGTTGCCACAACAACAATAACGGTAAAAACAACGGCAACAATGACAAAAGCCAGTCAAAGCCGAACAGCCATTTGGCGCGCAATTTGATGTGAAACGTGCAGGAACCACACACAAAGGAAGCTCAATACAAATAGCTCTACATAATGCTTAGCTTTTCTTCAAAATATCTATTGTATGTGTGTGTGTGTGTGTGTGTGTGTGTGTGCGTGTGTGTGTGGGTGTGTGCAGGCAAGCAACAGCAAAATGGCGGCGCAAATTGTAGCAGGCGCACAGCTGCAGGAACAGCCAGCTAAAGCGGCTAACAACGACAGCCGAATGCCGAATGCCGAAAGCAGAGCCGAAGCTATGTGTTTCCCTCGTGTAAGCTAACGTCGTTGTTGTTTTTGTGCCGTTGCCAAGGAACTTCGTACACAACAAAAGGATAAGCCGAATCAACGCATGCCATTGCGGCACGCCAAGCCAAGCAGCAGTGAACCAACCAACCAACCAAACAGTTTGCCAGCAAGTCAAGCAGTTAGGCTCAGTTGCAACAACGCAACGAATTTGGCCAGACGCACAAATCGCGAGCTGCGAGCTCCGTGCGGCACACCGAAGTGTCAAGTGTTGGGCCGCTTGCTTAACTTGAAACTAACCCAAAAACAGTACACACACACACATACACACGCACACATAAACAAACAGCAGCTAACGGAAACAGTTTTGGCCATCGATCGTGTAAAGCGGCGCGCGTTCAGCCCCGTCGATGTCTGTGTGTGCGTGTTAACTGTGTGCGGCTAGACACCTGTACGTTACGTATACGCCGCGAGGGCTAAAACTTGTAGTCCTTGCTTTAGTCTAGCGCATGCAGAACTACGCTAAGGTAGTCCAAGCCACAACGCGCACTACAAACGCTGCGTGACTGTGCTGGTTAACTGTGGGTGTGTGTGCTTGTGTTTATGTGGGTTTTAATGGCGCTCTGCCATTGAGTGCTAATCGTTATGCAATCGCAAAGGTCTAGTGCTTAGGTCTAACGAAATGTCTTTGAAACGTTATGCAATACTTGCGGCGGTCACTCAGCACCAGCACCAGCAGCAACAAAAACAACAGCAACAAAATGTTACAACCTTATTGACGACAACGAACAACAAAATAAGCATAGAAACAACTACGTTAACAGCGCCCGCCCAGCCATTTAGTGCACAAACTGCAAGTTCTGAAGAACAGGACTCCCAGGAGGAATATGGCAGCAGCAGCCAACAAAGTAGCAGCAGCAGCACCTCCTCCTTTACCACCTACTACAGCGGCGGCCTCGGTTTGTACCATCAGCAACATCAACGTGGTTCTGGTGGCGGCATAACGCTGCTTAACGGCGGACCCGGTTCCATCAATGGTGCCACTGGCCCCCACACCTATGCAAATGTTGTCAATGGCAATGTGAATCTTTTGCTTGGCGGGTAAGTTTAGCTGCATTTGACAGGCAATGCACTGCCAATCCAACTCAATAACTCAACCACAATTTCCATTAAGTAGTCAGCTCATTTTCTTATTAAAATTTAAACTGAAAGTTTTATAGCGGCTGGCATGTGAGAGAGGGACAAGCTAGCTAAGCGACATAAGATTGAAGGCGGCAGGCTAACTCAAAGTTCGTAATCGATATGTTAAGAAATAAGCCAACAAGATTTCAGTTTTAATATGTACCCTATTTTTGCGAGCATTTGGATACGTTATATAATGAAGAAAATTTATTGATTGATCAACCGACTTTTTAAAGCATTTTAAATTAAACCCAAGGCAAAGCTGTCTAACTAAGGTTAGACCCATTCATTTGTTTGTGGCCATTCAATTTCTAGCAGCTAAGAAATTCTTACCACTGACTAGAAAAATTTATGAATTTAAAGCTAAAAAACTATGGCAAAGTACGAAGATGTACTTGATTCTTTTTCATATCTTTTCTACGGTTACCCAAAAATCTGTGTTGGATTGAAAGAGATTTCTAGCACACCCTTAGATAAGTGAAAGTAGTGGGTATACAATATAAAGGAGATCTTCCATTGTTTAGATTAAAAGATCGTAAACCAACAACGGTAGGCGTTGGAAAATGCTACAACAGTCCTTGTCACTGTGAACAGCATTGTTGAATCGACAAATCGAGAGCTGTGAGTTCTCTTCAATTTGATATGATACGTTGCCATCTAGCGCATACATCAACAACCTAGCATAAGCATGCATGCTCTTCTTTTCGCTCTCACTGCTAACACAGCACACGAGCGTAACACCAACCGGGCGTAACACCAGCCATGCGTGGCAACATGTTGCAAATTTGCATGCACAGAAATGGTATATATATTCAGGTCATACAGCTTTAGACTGCACACATTTTATGAGTTCTGCGATGGTACACTTAAAGAGTATTAAAACGTGTAAATAGCAATTGCTACAAGCTTAATTGATGCTCTTTATTGGATGCTCAATTTTAAAATAAACGTTTCACACATTAGCTTGAGCTGCCTGGTCATAAATTAAATAAAAGCCACTTATAATTGCCTTAATAGCGTGCTTTTTTTTTGCCCATATGGCTCTCTCTTTCTCACATAGATCATGTGTAAATGGCGCATATTCTAGGTTGATACCTTGCCTCTTTTGATTTATGAGCCAGCTGCAAATTAATAAACATCAAAAATTCATGCGGCTGCAGTGAGTGAAAGAAGATACCAGCTTCAGTTCCCTTCTCTGCGCTTCTCAAGTGGCGTTATTGTTCTTGACATTGCATAATCATAGAAATAATATTGTAATTATGCTTTTTTTTAAGCACGCTTATTTCATCATTTCCGCCGCTTCTACTTGAGGCAAGTGTCAGCAGCTTGTTAATATAATTTATATTTTGTTGCAGTGCGAAAACTGAGCTGCGCCTGAAATTGGGTTAACAAAAGTAACAAAAATAGACAAATTAAAAAAAAAAAAAGAGACAAGCGAAAGCAACTGCCTTGAAAGTTGTTTTTCCTCAACAGTTTCCTCGGCACAGACGACAAGCGTTCTCCTCCCAAAACTTTATTTTAACTACAATTTTATCGATTGCCTCTAGCAAATCAATAAAAATAGTAGCAGCAGAGAACACTGTGCACACTGTGATGATAGCAGTTCATGCTGTTCTCTTTTTTTTGTAGTTTTTTACTTTTTGGCCCTTAATGAACTGTTGACATGCGAGAAATTGCGGAAAAGCAAGCTAAGCCAAGAGAATGGGCAAAAAAGTGGCACAATAAGGTTGCATTTAAAGTAGATTAAGTGACGTCATTGACTTGTGACATGTAACAGATACGGGGAAGTGCAACCCTGGGGTGAATCTAATTCATATAATGGCTTTGAGTACCACAAACCAATATGCAAAGCGATTTACTGTTTCACTGTTGTACTGATTTGATAAGCGTAATTGACAACAATTGCTTGGCCAGTAAATAGTGGTAGCTGGTTTTGCAATTTTCTTTAATTTGAGAGTTTACGAAGCTAAACACTTGCACGAACGTATTCGCTAGCCAACAAATAGAATTTTCTATCCACAACATTTGAATTTGGTGGCTTTGTTGTTCGAAGGGCGTTTTTTGTGGTACCCGGTACAAAACTGTATGACTATCAACAGATCTTGCAGTATTTGAGCCGTAATGCTGGGTTTAGAGCAAAGTCCAGAGAAAACAGCCAACAGTACAGGAATTATGAACGAATGGTTCCTAAATCAAGGCAGCTGTGTTCCAGGTATATGAACGCATATTCAATTTTTTTTTTGATCTACTGGCCTTTAAATAAAATGTTATTTGCCTAACTTACAATATAGGTTATCTTTGTAGTTACCCTATGATCATTGATCGCATCAAAAGTAGACGAGAGCTTCGTTAACGCTAATTGTAGTTGTAATACACTACCATGCTGTTTTTTGGTCTCTTACAAACAGTGAAGCATTCGGCTAGCACTTCTGACGTCTTAGGGCTATGGGAGCACATGAATGTTTTAAAGCAATCTTAGCTCTGTTAAAGTTTTTCACCAATATTTCTATGTATGCGAATATATTCGCAGGCGCTGCCTATCGCTGATTTAAATCAATGTGCAGTTTGCATCTGAATCGAGCGTATTGTGCATAGTGCTCGAACAGTTGAAAGGAATCAGAACAGATATACAAAACATGTACCTTTAGCTTCGTTTTCTACATACATCTTAAGGATAGTCTAGAAAAACCGCCACTCATTTGAAAGCATTTGTAGAATATCTCAAAACAAGCTAAATTTAATTATTATGGCACACTCTAAGAACCGCCTTAATAAGTTTTTTTTTCTAAAAATTATTTATTGTTTGATTTTTATAAACACATTGTTAAAGCCGTCAATAAATTCATTGTTTAAATTGAATTAAGCACAATGTTATCATAAATATACAAAGGATTGGAGAATACCACCTCATGAGGGGACTAACAATGTCACTGGATTCTTTCGAGATCAGTAGAGCAACCCCAGGCCTTAAAAGGGTTGTGCGTAGGGATTGGGACCCAACACGTAAAACCACAATTCCAATGAAAGAATGTTTATACATCAGGTCGTAACCCGATAACGGGTTGTTATGGCCAGTTAAGAAGAAGAAAAATCATGAATTTTATCATTCAAAAGGAAAATAAAAGAAAATAAATGGACATGATTCTATACTTAGAATATAATATAGAATTAATTACTTTTTTTTAGTGGCTCTGCCTCCTGGTAGGTTGATCAAATTCTTCTTTCCGTTCCTCTGCCTTCTCTTGCCCACTCTCTCTTCCTCATAATAAGTCTAGCTGCAGATATTGGTATCAATATGATCCTATCCTCATCTTCTACCTCTATATCTACATTTACCTCTACATCTAGCTAATAGTAATGGTGACATCAAAATGTAAGCTTATTTTTATATAATTATATATGTTGTTGTACAGGACTCACTACTTTTTTCTTTTAGCAGTTATTTACCTCCTGTATTGTATTTTATCAGCAAAGTCCTGTACTTAGAATAGTAACCCGCTTATTGTCGCTGTATTTAACCCTCAATAAAGCATGGAATCTATGAAATTTGGAAAGAAATTACAGTCATTCGAAGCATATAATTAGTTGAAAAGATGTGAAATCGGAGAAGCTAGTTAGAGTTGTTAAAAACTGCGCTGCTGTCAAATAGATATTAACGTTTTTCGTATTTGATAACGATAAATTTTTCTCGCTGAAATGCTATTATATTTAACAATATGACAGAGTGAGTAACAACTCTCTAATGCCAAAGTGCATGCCAATAAATAGATTGTGATTAAATGTTGTTACAAACAGTTAGATAAAGAAATTTCATGTAGATATTGTGTGATAAAGAATGAGCTAATTAATCGAGCATAAATATATTGTAGAGAATCCAATAATGCACATAAAAGCAATCTTTTGTGTAACGTAATTGAAATATTTAATCCAAAAATAATGAATGTTACATGCAAACAATATTATCACACACAGAGACGCACACAGACACAAAAATGGACACATAGATACAGGTAGCTGAAAAAGTATCTTATATAAATGTGTGCAGCGCCATTCATTTCAGCATTTCAGTCCATAAATGTATTTGTGCTGTGTGAGCATTTCGAACTTAATTTGTTTAATAAATTTCATAAAAATGTTCTATCTGTAATGTAATAATAATACTCTTTTTTCAGTGAGAATATTGTGTTGGCTCAGTACTCATGTATTTACAATGTGGCCATATTGAATTTACTATTGGTAAAGTAAAGCTGTTTCACTCTTACCATTGCAGCGCCATGCTCTCCTTGGTCACAACCATTTTGTGTGTGGTCTGTTATTGTTGCCATCGCAACATAAAAAAACGCACAGAGGCCGCCTACAGACAACAACGCCAATGGCTGGAGAATGATCCCAACATGGAAATTTATAGCGTTGAGCAGGTGAGCCACATATGAGTTCTTAGTGGAACCTTATTATAAACACATGGCATAATTAATTGTGGCTAAAGTTTGTTTTTGTCGGTAATTATGGTTACAAATTTAAAATCAGCATTTAATTATATAATTTGTGGTTGGCGGCCACCCCTACAACTGTGGCAAAGACAGTTGCCAAGTAGTATATAAAGAAAAGCAAAGTAAAGTGAAATAAAGCCCGCAGCTAATGGATATTTATGCGGCGCATTTAAAAGGTGCCACAGCTACATACAGTTAAAAAAAAAAAAGGCTAAGGCCACGACGCAGCATTACCTACAAGTGGCGGCCGGACGCTGGTCAAGCAGCGGCTGTCCAGAACTTGGCACTCGGCGCTCGGCACTTGCCCTTATTAGGTTAGAGACTAGGCGCACTTGCGCCAGCAGTTCCCTTCGATACTCATAGTGTTTATTGTTGTTTGTTGGCCCACTGGGAAAAAGCTGCGCCGCCGCCATAGCAGAAGCCAACGCTTAACGTAAATCAACGTTAGCGTCACCATGTCAGCCGCGTGGCCAAAGCGTTTGTTAGCGCACGAAAGTGTCAACATTGTCGCGGTTAGATGCTGGAAATGGTGGCGTGTAACGTAGGGTAGCTTTGTATGTTGTTGAGACAGGCGTCGAGGCGTTAAATTGGGGTTTTTATGATGTGTGCAATTTAAACTTTTTTATTTGGCTTCGTAAATTTCTTGACTGCCTCTAGCAGAGATTGCAGCTAATGGCGCGCATAAATGCCTTGAGGGGGGACAAAAAAAAAACAAACTTCCAGCAGCGAAATAGTAAATAAATTTGATTTTTCTACATCACGCTCACTTGCGCTTGCTTTTTCTCTCGCTCTATCTCTACAGTGCTATGAAACATCTGGTCTCTTTTTGGGCGACTCTAGCGACGGTCTGGCAACTCTGCCCACATTGCACCATGAGCCACCGCCATCCTATGATGCCGTTGTGCTACACGAGCAGCAGCAACAGCTCTTGCAACAGCAGCAGCAGCAGCAGCAACAGCTGCATCAGCAACAATTACACCAGCAACTGCTGCTGCAGCGTGTCTCACCGCCTCCTGGCTATCACTCCACGCTGGACATAAGCCATTTGGCGGTGGCAAACTGCGGCCGCGGCTCGCCTGATGGCATGGCTTTAAACGAGCGCCTAGAAGCCGGCAACAGCGCAGAGTTATGCGTAGCGGGCGGCAGCAGCAGCAGCGGTTTTATGGGCGCTGCAGCCAGCAGCAGCAGCGCTGCCAACAAACAGCAGGCCGCGCTCAATATGAAGCGCGTGCTGAATGCACAATCCTGCTGCTCACTGCAGCGCGCCGAGGTGGAAAACATGTGGAATGCTGCAGCAGCTGCGGTGGCTGCGCGCAGCGGCAACTGCATGGAGCTGGAAACATATACGCCGCTAGCAATGCAGCAGCGCAAGCTTGCACAGGCGGCAGCAGGCACGCGACTCAATACCTTTGGTAGACGTTATTTGCAGCAAAGCCACCAGCATAGTCACTATAGACGCGGCTGTCCCTTGTGCGGCAAGTTTCGCTATGAGGCAGAGGACGCCTTAATGGCGTCCACTGAAAGCGGCCTGGACATGGGCTGCGTATCACGCGAACTCCTACAAACAGAGCAGTGCGAATCATCAACGCATATAGCTGTACCGGCTCTGGATGATAATGATAACGTTGAGCCAGCGCAGATAGCAGTTGATGCAGTTGGCGAAATGCAACCTCAAATGGAAACAGCATGCTTTTGTCCAAATGGCAATAATAATGAGCACGGCGGCATGACCGAGCTTGAGGCCGAAGCAGATGCAGCAAATGGTAATGTGGCAGTTGAGGTGCATAGCGTGGAAGTTGCAAACACAGATGAAAATGATAATGCAGCTACGAATGCCACGACCACCAGTGTCAATTTGGATAGCATCAATGAGAATGGCATAATTAGCTTGGATATGAGCAAAATCATTGACAGATCAGGTCTGCCCACCTATGAAGGTGCACTAAAGCTGGAATCCAGTGGCTACGTGTAAGTTCAAACACAGCAGACAGGCAGTACGTGGAGATAAAACCGTAATCTTCGAGCTTATATATCAACTATATCGTCATGATTTCCAGGATCTAAGCAACTGTAAACAGTAGCTGAATTTACAGGCAACCTAATTCACAAACGTGCTTTATTATTAGCTATTAGTAACAACTCGAGCTCGAGTTGCATCTTCGCAAAGTGTGCAATTTTAAGCTAAAAGACAACTTGATATCTCTTTGTATTTGTAAGAGTAGCAATTAGTTCCAACAATGCATATCCCTGTATAAATGTTTGTTTAAAGCAAAGTATCAATAAATTGAAAACGTACATTTGAATGTAGCTAAATGCGACAGTTGCCGCTAGTTCCAGATATTCGTTTGCTATGCTGACCGAGTAACAAAGGAAACCTTCACCCCAATATTTTGTACATTTTGCCAAAGGCAATCCGATTGATTTTCTATTATGTGTGCAGCGCCAACAATGCGATTGAAAGCAATCCATCCAAGAGTGACACGCAAACAAATCGACAAAGACAGCGACTACTAACACAAGTAAGCAGAGGAAAATGGTGGAAAATGCAAAAGAAAATGCAAAAGTATTACAAGTGTGCACGGCCAAGCGTGGGTAAAAATGATAAATATGAGCATAAAGGCAGGGAGACAAAATAAAAGCAAAGGCGAATTGCGTATGCATGAACAACTATTCCAACGTCTGGACGGACGGACAGACGTACGGACGGAGACACAACTTGTGCTGCGCCCAAACCAACAAGCCACACACAAAGTGTACCCAGGCGTATGGTCAACGGAAATCTAGAATAAAGGACTTAGCCGCTTTTTCTGTTGCAGGCCCACACACGCACACTGGTAAAAGTATAAAAATGGTAACAAGAAACTTATTAGCAGCTCTCATCATTTTGCACAATTTCACAACAACAACCACAAGAAAAACAACAGTGGAAAGTGTAGATTAGTTGCGGTGGCTTTTTTCTATTGCAGACTTGGCTGGATAATCTTCTGGCCACAAATGTGGATGCATGCAAATGCAGAACTTGGAGCACGTTGGTGACCATCTATTTCTAACCAAGTTCAATTAGTTGCGATTAAACTCAAATACCCAGCGGAATTCTGGTCATATCTCACGCAATCGAGAGGTAATCCTGAATTGAGTCGCGCCAACACCACGTATACGCAACCTAGTTACCCATTTGAGCTTTTGTTTTATCGGCTTAGCTTTTATGCTGATGTTTGCGCTAGTTCAAGTTGCACAAAAGCGACAAACAGTTGCTCTCGTTACAAACGATTCGAGCATTAAATTCAAAATATGTATTCCTACACAGAGAGAAAAACGCCATTCTCGAAATGTGTTAACGAGTACTCAATAAGCGAACGAAATGAGTACAATTCGTACTCAATCATAAAGTAAGAATAAAATGTACTTAAATTAAAACTCATGAATTGTATTTGTAAAGAATTGAGAGATAGAGATGACATGCGTACTTTCGATACGCAGGTAAACTTGTCGAATCTGTTTCATCTGGCTGAGAAGTACTATATTTATTTATTTATGAGATGGATGAGCCTGCCGCTAGTTCAGGATCCACGCAATTCCAAGCTTAAACAAAATAAGTTGTCCAGCAACGTGAATTCAATTCCAAACACAAATTCAAAAACAAAAATTTGTGAACCCCTTTATCACCAACTATATGGAAACTTATATGGATGAAACTTATATCATTGTGTAGGGAATTTTCATAAGTTGTGCAGAATATAAGTTTTATTCTTATGTGTTGCCAAATCATAGGTAAAATTAATAGGTAACTATTTATGTTGAGATGTCTTTAAATGTATTGGTAAATGTTCACGAACGTTTTCTCTGTTAGCTTTTGGCATCTGCAATTGTATTTGTGTGCCGACAGAGAAAAGTTGTCAGTGAGTTGACACATGCATGTGTTCACGAAGGTTCTCTCAGTTGCTAATGGCATTTCTCTCGCAAAAACAGTGACCTGATCTTGCACTTTGGCTGTGTCTGTGTAAATAGCCGACAAGTGTTCGGGCCGTGCGTGATATGGAAGAACATGACTTTTTTATATGAATTCGTGTCTCACAGCTTTTGCAGTTTGCTCTTATAAATCATAGAGAGAGAGAGAAAAATCAGAAATGCTAAATGATTTCAAAAAATTTGATTATAGCAGTAGATCGACTAATGTGTGATTTAGTCGGTCTGTTCCGTTAAATAGCTGCTAAATTCTTTTCAAAGGGTAGGTTACATATCTCGATTAATTTAAGGTGTAATGATACGCTGTGGACATGGGAACACCGACGAGAAAGTGGTGGTACAGACTCTACTCCTAAGTTTCACTTATTCTACCATGGAAGATACATAAACAGGCAAGTATCGTACTGTCGAAAAGGTAAGTACTAAAGAGGCGTTCCCTCAACATTTTTTTCTGTTTATGAGCGTCAGCTTTTCCTTCCCGCGCATATGACGTGAGTCATCATTACCGTTGTAGCCTTTGAACCAATAATTGTCATACGACAAAATATTTGCACGATTATTACACAGTACAGGCGGAGCTATATGTAAAAAACGATTGTGCGATTTTTAACTGGATTTTCTCCCTCCCGTACTGGGTATGCGAAGTGATCTTCGTTGCTTAAAAAACGAATAAAAAAATTAATAAAACAAAATGATATTTAAACGTAGACTACAAAAATTGTAGGATTCAAAAGTCTTGATTCGCTAGTTATTACAATTTTGAGTCTTCAAGAAGCTAAGCAGATTAGGAATTGTTTGTATAACATTGGAATTCTATAAACTGTTGAGCACATTAAAACTGTTAGCACCTTCTCACATATCGCCTTGATAACAGCATTTCAATGGGACAATTTGCACATGAAAACCATTAATTTATAGTATATTTTATAGTATAGCATTATATTATGTTTCTGCCAAAGGTATTTGCCACTTTTGATGTAATTCACACAAGGCACGACAAAAATACTTCGATACCACCGCGGTACAACATTGCGTATGAAAATGTAAAATTAAATCAAAATTCTGTTCGAATGCTCGGACGCGTGTAGCTGATAATTGCAACTGAAAATGATGCGTTGGTAGCACAACAAGTGAGGCAGCCAGTCAACCAGGCCACCAGACAAATGACAGCCGCCACAGAGCAAGCAGCACAAAGGCAGACAAGCCGTTATATGCATTACGCCACTCAAAACACACACACACACACACACACACACACACAAGCGCACACGCACAAGAGAGCAGCAATGGCGGCGTTAATATGCATGTGCAGCCCAAACCAAATAGCGGCCGAGCCGAGCGCCGTGTATACAACGTACTACTACAATGTGCCGTAGTTTGAATAGGAGGAGAATTGTGTGACGGCATAAGCCGGCGGCGCCATAGCAGCCGCTATTTGTTTTTGTAGCGGCATAGGAGGCGTTAGTAGTATTTGTCGCCGCAGCAATATGCATGGGACTGACAAACTGCGCAACGACGACATTGAGAGCCAATGCTGTTTGACTTGACCCTACGGAGCGGGGCTGCTTGCCGGCAGTTCGATTTATTAATAAACTTGTGAGCGGCGTTGGGTAGGCCGGCCTTTGGGTTCAACTACATACTGTGTGGGTGGTGTGTTAGTATCGGGGAGGCCCCTCTACCTGCCGCCGCTGCACAAGTTGGGGAAAATAGTGTCGATAACAATGCGCTCAAGCGCTGCTCGACTAATTAGTATAAATATGCGTTTAATTATAACACAAATTGAATGTGTTATGGCGAAAAAAGTGGCAAGTGGGCAGCGGTAAGCAAATCATAGGTACATACACAGAAACATATATACATTTATACTATTGTAGAGTAGAATGAGAGCATGCACTAGACATGGCGTGGCACGTGCTCAAAATAGCCAACGCTTTCGAGATGGATGTGGTTGAAGACTAAAAATACGTTAGCAAATTATGTTGACCCAAAAATTGAGTGGAAAATAATTATGAAGTGATGCTTTTTGTATGAAAGTCTTGCTGTGGCTATGGAAATTGCTAGTAGACCACAGATAAGGGGTGTAAAATAAATCGTATAAGCTGAAGCACACAAAATACATGCACAGGACCGCATTAAACTATGGGCCAATCAGGCCCATGACGATCCCAACAAAATTAAACATTTCGAGAAAAGTGTGTTGATAAGCGTCGTATGGAAAAACCAACCAAATAATATTAATATAAACTTGGCAGCATTTGCAAATACGCCTGATATAAAAGATGCTTTACCAATCGAATTACTTCAAAATCAAAGCCTACGGAAATCATTATGAAAATTTAGCAATAGATACTATTTGCACTTTACCGAAGAAAATATTTTGCGCAGGTTGCGCATCAATTGGTAACGAATTACACAAGCAAAGATAATTTTCAAAACTCGAATGATAATAAATGGACATCGTAGTCGGATAGAATACAAAATTGATCATTTGTTAAGACGTGTTTAGAAAGATGGGTAACACTTTTTAACATACGGAAAACCCGAATATAATCGTAATGAATTAATTAGTAATATATGTATGTATGTATTTTAATAATACTAATATAATAATAATAATAAACTTATTTGTCATGATACATTATTAATAAGCCAATGATGAAAACTATTAAACTTATTTGCACGGCCCTACATTGCAGTTGGCACTTTGGCCCCCAAAAATTTGATCCGGCACTGCGCACATCTTATAGTTGTATTTATACTAAAAAACCCACGAGAGCGTTATAAAGTCAAGCTATTTTCGAATATGATGATAAGGGTGTTAAGTGTTATTCAAAAAATTAGAATGCAGCTTATACCATTTCCTTAAATATAAAGATAACTTTGCAGATTATATATTATAAACTTTTGTGCTTGGCATTGTTTTGTACAAAGCCATGAAAAAGCAAAAGCTGCAGCTCAAAATTTAAAAAAAGACTAAAGAAACTGTGCTGGCACTTGGGGAGCAATGACTGCGGGCAACAATAATCAGCTCATAGTCATGCCGCATGGCATGACGCAAGTGGCGCAGAAACGAGGAATCCAAATAGGGCCAAGCAACAATAAGCAACAAAAATATAAAGCCCGAAAGTAAAAGTGTAAATACCGACAAAAAAAAAAAAGAAACAGCGCATTATGGCATAAAAAATGACATAGTCAGGCCAGAAATTTTGGTTTGTTATGAGGCGCTCTATAACTTCCCTACAATAACATGCAACATATACATAGGTATACATACATCTATGAAGATGTAGTTTTTTACTTACCCACACCGCAGGTTAAAATTCTCTTTGCATGTCCTGATTTCGCTTGGCACGGACGCCGACACCCAGTAACTGTTTTTCAGCGGGCTGGCTTTGCTACTATTGCTATGGGAGAATTTCGTTGCAGAGTGATGGTGGCAGGTATTGGTAGTGGGGCAGGCGCTGCAGGTGCGGTCGTGCGAGGCGCAGTCGGCAGCCAGTGCTTGTTTTGTTTGTAATTTGTGCGTCTGCGATTTGTGCGATTTGGGCCCCACTGATAACTTGGCTTAGTCAAAAGCCTTTATATTTTTCTTAGCTCATTATAGAGTAGAGATGTAGTATGATGCTTACATACATATATCCGAAATAATTTACACAAACTACGCGACAACATTAAAGTCACAACTCTTGGATTGTGCAATTATTTTGCCATTCTCCGTCGACTGCCAATTCGTTGCTTTCACATAGAATATCAGTCTTTAACTTTTTTGTTTTATATTATATCTGCACTTAGTTGCCTACGAATATAAAACATTTACAAACAACAAAAAACCTTAGTTGCCTACGAGTTAGTGCTGGTGTACTATCGATGGGACTATCGATAGCACCGATAGCTGCATTTTGCCGCCAGCATCGGTTTACGATACCGATTAACGCATGACAAATCAAATTCAATCGACTAGGCTTATTCGGCGCAATCAAATTCAAATTTCACAAACTATTGTCGAAGGTAAAAAATTAATTGTTGGCGGACAGCGATCTGAGCAAATATATAAAAATTAAAAAGATTGGATAGACGGCAACCCGGCATTGCCTATTTAACAAAATAGCCCCAAGTGAAGAACTTTTTACTGGCTCACAGTGGAGCCAATTGACTTTTTGTTCGGCAAAAATCATAACTTTGGAGGGATTAAAGATATATTCAAGATTTAAAATGCATGTACATATATACTGAAAATGTCTTATCGTTGCATGTCATGGAGAAATTCCATGTTCTCAATTGTGCTTATTTTTCAATAAATCGTTCTCGTCAGGAGTTTGTCTATCTGGAGGAAGTGTGTACGCTAGGATTAAAATTTTAAGGATTTATTAAGCAATAATCACATTTTATAGGTGCAAGGATAAGACGTTTGGAGTATATAATATCGAACTTTATTACCGTTTTTTTAAGATCCCTCTATTCACAGCATATTTATCACAATGTATCGCGGAAGCTTAAGGAATTTTCTGTTGTATGCATTTTAAATTTTGAATATATCTTTACTCCCTCCAAAGTTGTGGTTTTTGCCGAAAAAGAAGTCAGTTGGCTCCACTAATATTAAGTTTTTCTTATAATGAAGCGGTCCTTTGTTTTCGGCAGTTTAATAAGTTTAATTATTATTCATATCTTTGGCAATGCACAAAATATTAACGAATACAAAAGAAATTTTGTTTCGCTGCATGTAAAAATATTCTTTATGATCAGGTAAATACATGATTTTTTACATTTTTAATATTCATATATACATCGTTTAAATCTATTGATAAATAGGAATTTTTCTTATATACATTAAGGTCTAAATTGTAACTATCTTAATGGTATATTGCATTTCTAAATTAAATTACAACCTCATTTGTTCTAATTTAACATAGATTTTAAAATATTATTTTTTAACAGTCTATTAAAGTGAGTAATATAAACTTTTGAATCCTATATATCATTTTTTTTTCTAAATTCTTTTGGATCATCTACATTACCAAGTAGACACTATCTGACTCAGTGCAGTATTCCATACTTCAAATCTTCACTGCGATTCATATTATACAACAAAAAGTTTCAACATTATTAGGTCTATATACTATATCAATATATTTGTTATTTACTCGTGACTTCAGTTTCCCGTATATACATTGGATTCTTGTTCGGCGGCATCACTTTGGCGCACGGCTAGAGCAGTTTCAACAAGATAGTACATACATTTAAACTGGTCCTTTTTTTCTCGGCGCAAACCTGTAAATAAAAGCAAACTATGTTGCATTTTCTAAAGCATTAAAAAGTTAGTTTACCTACCTTTAGGAGGTGCCGTCTGTGGCACAACACTGGGTGGCTCATTTTCGCCAAATACTTCCTGTTGTATTACATTGTCAGCCACCAAGTTACTACTAGTAACAATGGTTGCTTCTGCGCCCACGGCTTGCAGAAGCTCCCCAGTGTTGCTGACCACCACTTGATTATCTGCAACATCTGAACAATTTGTAGGTAAATGATAAATAGCACGAATTCGATTAATATAGATACCTGAACATTTTATTATTGGTTGGTCTGGAACCTGTGCCCAATAAGTAGCATTTATGGCGGCGTTGTTGTTCTCAGTGTTATTGCTGGTGGTGACCTCCTCGGTGCTGAAAACGGTCCCGCATATATTTAAGAAAGTTATCAAAAAAAGTCGTGTTCAGCGTAAAGATGTTGTAGTAGTCGACACAACGATTTTATGAAAAAGACAAAAAAATAAACTCAACAAGAAGCATTTCCGAACTAGTAGATGCTTAAAGACAGACTAATGATCAAATTAACTTACTTCATGACGCTTTGCCAGTCATCTGAAGTCTCGAAACGCACTTCCTCTTCGCTGCCTTGTCCACACGACTCATAGCCGTTTCCGCTTTCTTCGCCTTCGGATCTGTCGATTGTATAGAAAAATCAATAAAAATATAACAACTAAAACTTCTTAGCTTAAAGCGAATATAGT
This sequence comes from Chymomyza caudatula, assembly GCA_035041775.1. Lineage (NCBI taxonomy): Eukaryota > Metazoa > Arthropoda > Insecta > Diptera > Drosophilidae > Chymomyza > Chymomyza caudatula. The sequence goes on from JAWNKW010000168.1 coordinate 1,943,949, forward strand.
ATATCTAAGCCATCATGTCTACAAGACATATACCTTGGCTGAAACAAACAATCTTCTTGCCATTTTGAGTCATAATTTGCTTGATCTATTTCAGAGTTTTCTTCTGGTTCGTGAATTATTAGATCGTCACTTTGTTCGTTTATTATTTTAAGTATTTTGCCCTGTTCTCTATCATCATTAAGCGATTGGCGCTTCTGCACACACTTTAATGATGTCTGCTGCCCTTCGCCAAAATCATCTGGACACTGTTTCATAATAGTCATAGACGGCGACGAATCGGTAATAATACCCGCGGAAATAGCAGACGCAATCGCCTTCTGCTTATGAAAGTCTTCTATTTTTTTTACAATTTTTGCTTGCACGGAAGGATGAAGAGTTGAAAAGCCAAGTGGATTCATTGCTATGGCCTGCTGCCAACTTAGGGAAGGGTATGTATGAGATATATACGCCAAGAAAGGCTTAAAACACTATAGCTAGTAAAAAGTTTAAGCTGAGATTCGGTCGTTTACCTGTAAATGACGCTCTCATCGTATTCTGGTTCCATTTTAACTATTTGACCATTTGGGCCACGTACATATTGATCCAAATTGGTCAGAACATTCGCAATGCCATGATGCATTTCTGCTGCGCTGTCAACTTCTTCCATTGCACCGACAACCTACGAATAAACAAGTATTCAGATAAATTCTTTTAGATTTACCTACCGCTATCCTAACTTACAACTTCGGAAGCCGGGCTGCCAGTTATGGGATTAGGTGTTGAAGTTTGTTGACCTAGTATTATGGACGAATTGGGACTCATCTTTTTACCACGACGCGATATGGTAAAATGTAATGGATCATTTCCCTCCCGACGTATCATTTCAGGTAAAATTCGACGACGTGCGTTTATAAACCAGTTGCAAACCTACGGGTGATTGAAAATTTAAACCACTGCGAATGCATGTAACTCTTAATATGTTCACCTGCAAGACAGTAAGGTTCGCCTCTTGGGAAAGAGTAAATTTTTCTGCATCACTGGGATAAGCGTTGTAGCGGTGTTCGTAAAGCCAACGCTTAAGAATTTTCACAGAATGTTTTGGCAAGTTTCCGCGGCGTTTGCGCAGCGAACCGTTTAAATCTACATTATGCTCATTGTCGATCATCATGTCGTGATAGCTATGCATTTCAGAGTTATCCTGGACAACATGCTCCGAGGTCATATCCTCCTCGACAATCTCATCTGCAGATATGGTGCCCAGCACAGTCATATTGTCTTGTTGCAAAACATCCTGGTCAACGCTGCACTCGGAGCTCAAGCGTTCGCGTCCTGAAATTGATGTGCTTGTAAATGATTGAAATTGGTATTTGAAAAAGGACTAACCCTCGTTTTCCAACAAAGTAGCTTGCACATTGGCCTCATGCATCATATCCTGGATGTTTTGACGGATTTGGCGATCCAATACAAGGTTGACTTCCTCATGCTCTGGCGACATCATCTTAACTCAATAGGCCAGGAACTTCCGACTTCTGAAAAAACTTTCAAATAAAAAAATCATTTTAAATAAATTTTGGAAAAAAAATCCACAAAAATAAAAATTTTTGACAAAAATAAAAATTTTCAAAAAAATACTCACGGCACCGCTTTTAAAATTAACCTATTTCCTTATTTTAAATTTAAATATTTAAAAACGGCCTTAGCCAACTATTTTAAACATTACAAATTTTTTGGTTTGTACAAATTACGTTTTATGTGTACTAGATTATTTTGTTTTTTCCAAAAACAAAAAAAAATGCATTAAAATTAAATTTCTATAACTTGTATACGATTACAGCACAGACTTTAAAACTAAACTAATATTTTGTTTTGTTTTCAGTTTACATTTGCTCTCGGTCAAAGCCAACTAATTTGAATATTCCGAATTTGTTCCGTTGTTACTGACTATTTTTCAATGAACCAAACTATTATCGAGTATGCACACGAATCGACACTTTTTTGTATTAGACTTTTCTCTTGTGGCCGCTGGTCGTATAAGACATATGCCCTGACAGTATAAGACGTCAGATTGACATTTTTAACACGAAGAAGAATTTTTGACAAATCGGTCATACGCGCGCGTAAACACAACTATCCACCGGCATATTATTAGTTTTCAAATGCATTTCTAATTTACTAAGTGCTTAATATAAGAATAAATAAACATTTAACAGCAGCCACTTACGCCAGCAGAAACAGTAAAACGAAGGTACATCTGAGAGTTGTTGTTGTTGCTATCGTGTGTATATCGATATTTTACGTCGATTAGACGCGATAATGTGTACTTTCACATCGCTATGGTAAATAAATTCTTAAATATATTAAATAAATGCCACAGACATGGACACAAACATCGAAGTTGCTTATATGCTGGATGAGCATCTACTGGCCAATATGAAGAGCAGTGACAACGAAGAGGATGAGATAAAAATGGAAGAAGATTGCCTTGCAGCATCACCGAAACCAGACGCTGACTTTGAAGAATGCGCCGTAAATTGTGACGCCACAGATCCGCTTCAAGAATCCATCCAAGTAGCATCAAACTTTACCTGGTTATTCCAAGACAGCGACATACTGAACAAAGATAAGCAATTGGATGATTTGATATTGCAGCCAGGAGCACAGACCAAAATTAACACAGCTGTCAAAGGCCGTAGAAGGGGGCGTCCCAGTATTATTAAAAATTGTTACACATCTAGCAGTGGCCGCACTTGGACGTTGGAACGTGACGCCTTGGCCGTTGAAGAAGAACTACCATTAAGCACGGAGCAGGCATGCGGTAAAGGGCCTGCTCGTTCTGTATCCAATGCAGTAGAAGCCTGGATGCTGATGTTCGATAATGAAATGCTGCGACAGCTTTGCCATCATATTAATGAACAAATACGCAAACGGCCCACAAAAGGACCAGGTCAACGTACTACTGAACTGACTGAGTTACGCTCATGGCTTGGCCTAAATTACTTGTGCGGCGTGTTTCGCAACGCAGAACACAACGGCCCATTGGAGGAGCTATGGACCCTGGAACTTGGCAATGTCATATTTCGGGCCACCATGTCGCTTGCACGGTTTGAATTTCTAACTGAGTGCCTATGTTGGGAACAAAGCACGACCATGGCCTTGCGCATTTGGCACAAACTGCTTATCAATTGTCGCTCTTACTATGGTCCAAGCGGTTGGATGTGTGTGGATGAGCAGCCTTCCAATGTGGAACATTTGCGGTTGGTTGCATGCTGCGATGCCAAAACATTGTATCTCTCCAATGGGGCGCTACTGAAGTCTAAAGTCGCTTCGTACAAGGATACTGAAGAGGTGATTTGTGATTTTAAGACTACGGGACGTAATGTAACGCTGGGTGCAAGCTTCGCTACCGTAGATAACTGTCAGATGCTTTTGCAGCATCAGTTAAGTGCCATTTGTAGAATGAACGATGCAGCAGAGGATTTGCCAAAGGGCTGGCCGACAACTGCTGACCAGCCTTTATATTCTGGCGCTCTTACACTTATAAGCCAAGCCGGGAACAATGCAATTTCTTGTGGTCTAAATAAACAAGTGAATGTACCGCTTGCCATGTTAAACACAGAACAGGCGGGCGCAAGATTTTATGAACTGTCCAACAGATACAGCACCGCGTTTGCCAAACCCCGATGTAATTTGAAGTCACCCACATTTTTACAGTTCCTACATCTCATACTCAATACGGCAGCATTTAATGCTTGGGTGCTAATGCGGCTTTCATCCAAGGGAGAAGCAGACATTGAACAGCGTGATTTCCAGCGTCAGTTGGGCCTATTCCTGACACAGCAGCGACTACAGCGACGAATTATACGCCGTTCGACAACTGCATTAGTTACGAAACTCCAAATATGTGAAATCCTAGGCCAGTCCAGCCAGCGATTGCTTGTGGAGGCTTCAAACGACGCAAAACAAGCTCAATCTGTAGGTGCTATTGATTTGGAAAAGGCAGCCCTGCCTGAAGGAGTAACGCTTAGCAGTCGGTATGGCGAGAAGCATCGGCGCTGCAAACCTTGCGCCCGATTCAAAAGAGAGACTAAATCGCGAACGCGTTGCCAGCAGTGTCTTGCACATCGTTGTGGTAACCATTTAATAGCCCGCTGCTATGAATGCATGGGCGTGACCGCAGCTCAAATACCGCTGGGAAACCTGGGTTATCCGCCGGATACATAAATTTCACAATAAATAACATATATTAAAAACACACTAAAATTGGATTTTGATTGAACATTCAAAAAGGGCGGGGATAAAGGGCCCATTGCTCGTTCATAAGCACAAACCTTTAAGCTCCCATTTTTGTGCAAGATCTACAACGTAATTGATTGAAAAAAGTAGATTGACCCCGGAGTGCAGCCGAGTAGTTCAGAATTTGTACTGGAAAGACTGGGGCGCCTTGAACTCTTTGGGCGAAGCATTGTTTGAAGTTTCAAAGGGATCGCTTTGATCGAGGAATAAACTAAGGAACTGTTCGTGTTGCAACTCGCTTAGTGGCATAGACAGCTCGCTGCCGGATTTCACAATTTCAGCACAGGCGCGTAGATCCTTGCGCAAATCTGCAAAAAAGAAACAATGGCATTAGGCACGAAATGAAGATAAATTAAATGTGAAAAACATACATTGATAATTGAAGAGCAAACTGAGGCAATTGGCACAGGCAGCACGCTGTTTATACTGCAGAAAGACCTCAATCAGACGGTGCACTGCATCCACGTTGTTGCGAGCTAGGAATGAAGAGCTTAGCGGGCTGGCACTGTTTACAGAACAGCGGAGAGTAAGTTATTCTATGGGTTTTTTTTTACAAATATGACATACTCACCGTCGTTCGACCAGATACTGCAACTCCTTGTATTGTTCGAACAGTTCACTAGCAGTTTTCTGATCGCAGAACCAATCACTAATAAAACATTGCTTCCAGACACATGCCAACACAAAGATATCCTTGTGTTCGCGGTGAATGGCACGAGCTACCTCCATTAGTGAAACGAGCACCGCCTCGCTCTTCTGCGCTAACGTTTCCTCTATAATTGTGCGAAAAGCAGCGCGTATCATCCGACGGCCCTCGTCTGTCTTGAGACTGCCACCATAGCCGCGATGCAACGTCATCAATGCAACATCAGCGCTACCATTATGCCACAGTGCAATGGCTTTGAACGGCGCCAGATCGGCATATGTTTTTGCAAACGGGTGCTGTACTTGACGACAAGTCTCTGCTAGAGCTTCAAGCTGCTGCAAACGGCTGAGGGTGCTCAAGTACTTGAGACATGAGATAAACACCTCGTTGGACGGTAGTTGCTGCCAGCGTATGCACTGGCGTATAAGGTAGAGGAAGTCCAGCTTGTTCTTAATCTCGAGCGTGGCCAACAGCAGATTGTCTAGTTGAGGTTGCGATAGAGAGCGTATGTCAAGGCCCAATTGTGGCGAACGCAGTGATTGTAAATCGCCCATCATGCCCTTGGACACAAGTCCTATATTTTGATTGAAGCTTATGTTTGTCTTGTTCGTAACCTTGCTGCTCCTGCCAACGTTGCTATTTGCATCAACCTCATGTACGGGCGACTTCTTCATCAAGTTGTCACGCAGCTCCTCCCATTTCTGCGTCTTACGACTGACCAAGTCGTTGGTAAAACAGTCAATGGCATCCAGTTGCGTTGATTTTCGCTGCTGCGTATGCGCTCCCGGCCATAGGAAAGTGGTGATGTAGTTCTGAAAACGCTGCAGACCCTTGGGTGAACTGGGTGTCACAGTTGTGGTGCCGCTGCTGGTCAGACGCGTCAACATTGCCACATTTAATTCGATGTCACTCTCCTAAACAAGACCGGGATTAGCTAGCCGATAATACGCAGCTTGTTTTGGATTGTATAATTGTTTTACTATTTTTCGTTTGCTATGTAAATCAACCAACATTTGGTATAACAGTGCTGCCTTATTATTGTATTTATTTAACACTTGCAACCAGTTGGCAGCTTTTGAAAATGAACGAAATGGGAACTAGTTTTTAGTGCAGAATTCAGGAACTAGTTCGCTGAACGCTTTGGCTGCGTTACATAGCCATCAGCCTTCCGCAGTAAGTAAGTAGAGCGCGTAATTTAAAATTTAATCACGTTGGATTGTTTGATTGTATGAAATTACGAAACGTTAATTAAGGCCAAATCCCTTAGTAATAGTTTATTAATAAAAATATGTAAAATATAAAAATTTATGGACAAATTATAAAAAATAGAATGAGAGCACTGTGGTAGTGTTTTTCACAGCATTCAGAAATTACATTCTAGTGGTTTTTGCCGAATAAAATGTAAATAAAAGCATAGAAAATTAAAAAATAAAAGAAGAACATATAATAGATTTCGTCAAATCTTATAATATTCTATACAACGTCAAGCACAAGAAGTTTCGCTATAGTGAAGCAAAAAATCGTTTGTGGTTGGAATTATCCAACAATTCAACATGAAAGCATTATTCAATTTGATAATAATTATGCGTTTTTAGGTTGATACACAGTTTTTACGCAGTACACGACACGAATGTTCTTGTCTAAACTACATTCTGTTTCTGCATTTTGATGCTTGTCCTCAAAAAAAGGAAATAGAGAAATTGAAACAGAAACTGAAAATAAGTGTCTGTCTCAGTTTCTTTGTAACTCCCGGCTGAAGCGATCTTTCCAAAGTCTTGCCTTTCCGGTAGATGGCTATACTTTAGAATCGCAGCCTTTAAGAACAACATTTTTCACATTTCCCATCATAGGAATAAATTCATTTTAGAAGACAAACGGAAAAGTTTATTTAAAAGAATGTTATGATTAATATGCACTAATCGAAGTCTACGATTAATTTAGGGAAAAACGTCTGAAGATTAAAGCGATGTGTTAGTTTTGCAACTGTGATGAAACAAGAGTTTGTTTTAACAGTAATAAGTGGAGCACTGCAATTGGGGAGAAGTAAACAAAAAAGTATAAAGTATAAAATTATATATTATCGAAAATTAGCGATCTTTAACAGATAAAACAATAATATAATATCAACGAAAGACTAAATTAAACATATCCTATGTTTGTCACGGGAAACACGGGAAGTGTTTGTCGGAAGTCGCCCTAAAGGTACCATCACTCCATCCGTATAAGTAATGATGTTGAAAACAACTAGTAAATCTTCTTATTTTGTTCAAAAATACCTTGGATTCAACGGTATTGCCATCCAATAGCGTTTCTAGTGGCTCTGGTGGTAAGCTTAAAGGAGGCAATATAACTTTTCCTGAAGCATAACAGATTCTTGAATTTTAAAGCATGGTAATTTTCGTAGTCTCGTTGTCAGGGTTCGTAGGCGGAAGCCATACAAAATGAAAATAATGTTTTGTGCGGATCACTCTTATTCTTCTCGATTGGCTAATCTAATTGTATCTGTAATAGGTTTTCTCTTCTTCACTCTTCTCCTCTCGAAGTTTTGAGCTCGTTATGCAGGAGTTTGTACAGCGCTACTTCTGTCAGTGTTTCCTCTTCCTCCTCCTCCTCTTCTTCTTCAATCAAATGTCAGAGTGAAATTTGTACCTAATCAAACTTGTGAAATGTAAACTTAATATGTTCTAGTGCTAGCCTTCTTTATAAGTTTAAATAATATGTATTTATTATAATATTGTATTTATTTATTATTACGCCTGGAGGAGAGCTTTACATCAGGCCGTAACCCGGTAACGGGTTGTTATGGCCAGTTCAGAAGACGAAGAAGAAGATATGTATTTATTACGTCATTTAAGAATATTGCTGATTCTGACCACCTACCGGACACAAATTGAGGACAAACCTTCCTGCAGACCAAACGAATAAATGGTCTCATTATGAAGTCATTTGGTTCAGTTGTTCTCGAGTTTTACTAACGCGAACCCCGCACGAATGATTTTATATTTTAAGATGGATAAGATGAAAAGTTGATCTATTTTAGTTGGATCATGGCTTTGTATATTTTTGCGCCATCTATCGTTCGTATATGCTAGCGCCAACTCATGCTCACTGATGTGCTACAATCACGGCATGTATGTGGCATACGAGTCTGTTTAACCCCCAAGTTTAGGTAAGATAAGATCTTTTACATTAAAATTGATGTGCAAAGAAAATAAAAATATCTAAGTTGTTCATTGAATCGGCAAACCTTGAGCTGGATTCGGTTCTCGTTCGTTTCTGTTCGCTTGTTCAGCCCAACTCTAGCATTCATCTATAGTAGCATCATCTCAATCTCATTAATGCAAAGAAGAGGTCGGCGTCGTCAGCAGAGACGTCGGCAAAAATTTAAGTCGATGCAATCGTATTTGTGTGTGAGCAGTGGAAAGTTGTCTATGTGTTTAGTGCATTCACATGCATGTTGTAACTATATCTTAGGCTGGGGTTAATCTCGCTGGTGTATCGAGGCTATCATCGATGGTTGCCCTCATTGACGAATTCGGCAAACCTTTTGCACAGCGCTTCCATCCGAGTCCAGTTCCAATAAACTCTGCAGCCAGTTCCTGCAAGTTCTCTATCCTGGCATTATATATAAGCAGAAAGCCATGCCTTGGTCTGTTGCGTTCTGTTGCCTGGTCTCCAATTGCTGCTTCTGGTTCCCTGCTCGGAGCCCATTGAAAATATTAAATTTTTTGGACGAACGAACATAGTGCGTTGGTGGCAGAGTGACTGGAGAGAATTTTTGCGAATACCATGATCTGGATGCTACAAAACGGGCCGCTACCCAACATAACGTGGATACAGATAGGCGGAGCAGCTAATATTGATGCTACTCAACGGGCTGCTACCAAGATTATGTGAAGGCGCACATGGCCTGCATGCTACCCAACGGGCCGCTACCAAGATTGGGTGGATGTGCGCATAGTTTTGATTACAACTCAACGGGCTGCCAACCCTTATCTAGAGGACTACAAGCTACGACTATGTGTTGAGAAAGTCTGCTACTTAGTTACCGGCTTATGGCCTGATGTAGAGCAATCCTTCAGGCGCCTTCTTAAATAGGTGCTACCAAAGGTAGTTAGCGTGCTTTCTTTCCGATCCTTAGCCACCTTCCTTCAATACGGGCATTGAAGACCTTTCTCGCAGTAGATTTTCATTCATCAGCGGAGTCGCTGGGGGTTAATTCGCTTGACTAAGCCAATATCGTCGTAGAGTTGGTAGTTCCATCGTATGCGGTATTCGTTGGCAACGCGTAAAGGGCCAATAATCTTGCGGAGTACTTTCCGCTCAAACACTCCAAGTGCCTTTTTATCAGACTGCGTTACCACCCATGCTTTAGGTCCATAAAGTAAAAAGGGAAGGGTGAGCGTCTTATAGAGTATTAATTTCGACTGGCTAGAGTAGTCTCTACAACCTATTTGACAAGAGTGCTTCTCCGCTTGATTTCCTGACATCGTTCTTCATTCACAATGATGCGAAGGTATACGAAACCCCTGACAATACCAATATCGAAGAAAACAAATACTTTTTCTTACTTTCATTAACAACCAGACCCAACCTGACAGATTCTCTTTCAATAACCGCAAAAGCTCCAGTAAATGCTCCCTTTGTACGACCAATGATATGGATATCATCTGAGTATCCAAGCAATTTACTTATATTTACTTCAGATTTTTGCAAAACACTATCCATCACAAAGTTGAAGAGGTTTCAGGAGAGGGCATCGTCTTATCTGAAGCCTCGCTCGGTGTCAAAAGATTTGCAGAGGTTCTTGCCTCCTTTGACAGATCAGCGAGTGTTGCTTAAAGTCATACTGAGCTCAGTCTCTCACAATACGATAAGTGGGGCCTTATATGCAATATAAAGAAGACTGATCCCACGATAGTTAGCGCATACCGTCGGGTATCCCTTCTTGACGACAGGGCAAAGGACACCAAGGTTCTAATCATGGGGCACTTACAAGTGACGCTGATGCAGGTTCGGCGATCGCCAACCAAGTGAACTTGTATGCAGCAACTGGTCTGCCTTTTATAGTGCACCATCCTAGCGTAACGTCATAAGAGTATTACATCTTACGATTCGCTCTTACCCTTAAAGCGCTGTACTACTAGATGTTTCATAGTTTCATAGCTTCTCTCCAAGCTTATATTACCGTTGTTGAGAGCTGATTAGTTACCGTTACTCACACAGCTGTTTTTTCCTCGTTTTTACTTTGTTTGCTGTGTTAAATAAATACTACTCTCACGTAACATGTCATCATAATGAACACTGCATTTTTTCGATATTTTACGTGTAACATTCAATTACGGCTAGGCGAGACATGGCGCAGCAAATAATACGCCAAAAGCTATGGCTCTTTATCGTTATGTGCGGCTTTTGCTACCTTGTGTGCTACCTAAACTTACCCTTTTCTGAGACTTTGTGTGTGTGTGTTGCAACCTCGTGCCTGAACGCGTTCTGCTGGCAACTAAAATGTCGTTAATATTTTGTATACTTCCAAGTATGGGGTGCACAATAATTTGAAACATCATTGTATGACTTTCGCATTGAGAGCTCGACTCACGTTCCGAACGTCTCCAATGACTGACAGTTTATCTAATAGAAATTTGCAGTTCGTGCGTTTTCTAATACTTTAGTTCTCACAACCGTGTTTACACACACGCACTCACACACACACATACACCTTGGCACCGCACATTGACAAATTGTGTGGAAAATATGCATGACAAATGAAGCCACGAACTAAAGTCAATTTCGAACTCGAACCCGCCCCGTACACTACCGTTACATGCAGTTTAAAAGGTAAATGCTGTAACTGAAATTTAACAACTAATCATAAGTTGTTTTTTAAAAGGTTTAAAGAATACAACAGATGACTTGACTAAGCGAACCCAAGTTTGTATACCCTTAAAATGCAATGAATGCTGATGAATGCTCAGAAAGTAACGAGCTAAGATTACGTTATTTCAAATTCGTCTAATTCGATAACGATAACAAACTGCAGTAGATATCTCACGAGACGGCTCATCAGCTCGTTATTAGCCTGATATGGGTTCCGAGACACCGAGGCATTGTGGATAACTGCATACATGTACCTACGCGCTTGCCAGACAGGCCTATAGGTACTTGTAAGGTCCACATCAGGAAATATTCTAAACACAAAGTCAACAACGCTAAACAAAAAACAACCATAAACGCACATCGGAGTTCTGTTGCCTTAATCGGGAAAGTTGGTTGGTGGCCATGCACCATGCTGCGACAAGGAAGAGGAAACAACGGTTGAGCACCTTTTCTGCTCACGACGTGGGGCTCAAGTATCGATGCATCTACCTTCTAAATAGCATTTCAGATCTGTCCGATACTAGGCCCTAACGGATTGCAGATTTTATCTCTGCATCCGGATGGTGCACCTTCTGATTCTGTCTATTTACAAATAGGGAAGGAGTGCTGTTTAGATTCAACGGTATCACAATGAGCTATAATACGGCTCAAGTTTGTCAGGCAAAGAGCCTGACAGCCGTCTCAACCTAACCTAAATTTATGTTTTTCATTTTGAAAGAAAAGGAAATATGGCTCTTAAAGAATCGTTTGAAAGGTCTTAAGTCAAGTTCATCTTTCTTTTTAAGTGATTTTTCACTCTTCTTTTTAATAATTTCTTACACTCTTTCCGTCATAGTGATGGGCCTCTATAGCTACTGGCAGTTTTCCCACAATTCATACAACTAACTAAAAACAATAACAATTAATAGACTACAAAATGGGAAAGAAAATGGAAACAAACAAAAAAAAAAACATTTTAATGAGGGTAAGAAAACGTTGGTAGGTACAGTTATTCTGTTCTAAAATCAATTTCCTGTGGTCTAAAAGCCATTCATCACAATTTTTTTCTATCCCAGTACTCTTGAGTTTATTCGATTTGAAGTTGGAATCAGCTTGCTTTAAGGATAAAAGAGAAATCGAGTTTAGCTCAAAACTTTCTTACTTCTTTGCTTGGTTTAAGAATATATAAGATTGATTTATTAAAACTACAAATCTCATAAAAGACTTCAAGAGAATTGTATGCAAACTTCATCCTCGTGAACTTAGACGATATTATCTTATGTTTACTTTAAAGCAGTGGTCGGCATAAGAACACTTTGGTGACATGTAGGCAATAATTTTTTTATAAGTGGGGTGCTGGAAACCTTCTTCATTTCAACTCAACAACAAAATTATAAAGGTTAGTAGAAGTTACTATTTACATGGTGCGACCGTTTTCCTTGTATTACGCTTGATAAAGTTGTAAGCCTAAAATGGTATTGAAAGTTTACAAAAATGACGATCTGCTTTTGGTTACAATATGTTCTTCAAATATGACGAAATGATCGGCAATTGTATCCAAAAATTGCTCTATGCAATGCCAAAACGTTCTTATGTTTAGACCAAACTTTTTGAAAAATGGCTCCAATGTGTTATAAGGTTTCGTAAAATATCCCGAAACTACCTTAAAGGGTATCTCAATGGTTTTTTCCTGAGTGTACTTCCTGCTAATCAAGAGGGTAATACAATACCGCTAATGACGTAGCCGTTAAAGGATGGAACGATTGGCAGGAGGTTACTTGTAGTTACACAGTAAGTAGTTATTGTGTCAGTATGAAAGGTATCTCTCACGTCGATGTTTCAAAAAGTGTGTTAAAAGCATCATAGTCTATTAGGAAGACTTTTGAACGATGTGGTTTTCAATAATAAAGACAGTTGCCCTCAAATCTACGGACAAAATCGAATCATCGATCCAAGAACAATAAGTTTAAGCAATCCATACGCTTAATCTGAAGGTCTGTGTCATTGAGATTGTATCTAGCTCACATTTTTATGAATTTTAGGGATACACGACTATTGTAGGTAACAAAATATGCAGATGCGCTCGAAGAAACATCTAATAGTCCAGAACAACAAGGAACTGGCGGCACTTTCAAACACGGAGTTTCTCTGGACTCATTTTAAGATAACTTCTTCATGTTCCGCAAAGTAGAATAGCTGGCAAGGCCACTTCGGCGACGTGACATTGGCAACCTTTGCACTTGTGACGTATTAGAGTCACATTCTGGTCACATTCGGCTAGGTATCGCTAATAAAACTGATTTGAAACTGTATGAGGAAGACCATGAATTCTTCAGGCAACGCTTAAAGACTTCCCAAATATCTATTGCCTTGTTGGTAAGACCTATTCGCCTGCCGTCACGAAAAAACGGTCAAATGGTGTTACGCTTGGATAGTGTTACGCTTGTGTGTGCTGTGTTTCAAGTTTTCAGAGGAGAGAAGTATGTGAAACCAATCCCACAAATCTTCAAGAATATTTTTTTACCTTTTGCATTTAGTATAATGAATTCTTCTGAGCATATTGTTCGGCGATGCCTCCTTAATGCCAAAGTTAATATACCCTTTGACAGACTATAAAATTGAAATCAATTGACAAGGAAACTAGATTTATTATCCTGGTCATTTGCACAACGATGGAGCTCTACTTCAGATATATCACGCACTATTTGCGAACTCAGTTAAACGCTTTCTATGCGAATACTTCACTCAGCTGTGCCCATTATTTGGGCACAAGGAACTGCAAATTCACGTTGTATTTCTGGCTGCTGGCCTGGACTGTCAGTTTTTTTGTGACCACCAACATCATAAGCGTTCTGTACTATCAGTTTTCAACTAGGCCCACTGTGACTGGCTTGGGTATGCGCGATTTTGAGAAGCCTTTGAAATTTCCCGCAGTGTACATATGCCCTGAGCACGTAGTGGACACGAAACGCTTTGAAAAGTACTTAAGTTTCAGGATAACAGATATGACACCGGAGGAGCTCAGGCAATGCGTGTGGAATTACATAAACTTGACTCAGAGATATAACCAAACTCTTACGGATTGCCAAGGTGTTATAGATGCAATGATTAAGCTAAAGGGTTCTGCTATTTCCAACGTATGTAAATATCACTCTTTTGAAGCAAAGATTTATTCGTGCTGCAGCTTTTTTTAGATACAGATCAGATAATACAGAATTGCTACTTTGGAGGCCACAATGTTTCTTGTGAAGATTTGTTTTTTTTGGAACTGACCGAAAATGGAATCTGCTATGTTTTCAACAGCTATTTACTGCATAAACTTAGCAAAAGGTATGTTGATTTATTAAATTCATAAGCGTGCTGAAACTGCCAGCTTGTTTTTAGGCGCGTTGAGATTAGAATGCTTGAGAGCAAACAGCGAGATTGGGATCTTACAATGCACTTGTCCAGCAAAGCCCATGGTGCCAAGGCAAGTTGTATTTAGATATTTGACTTTCGAGTTAATGGAGCTCTTGCAGGTTTATCTAGATCATCAGCATGAAATCACTAATCTAAAGCATGAACCAGATTTTATTTATGAATACGAAAGAAATTATGGCCTTAAATTTACAACCGTGAAATATGATTGCAGTCAGGAAGTTAAGAAATTGTATACATGGTAAGTTCAGTTAAAAATATAACCTTAGAAGCTAAATTTACTCTAATCATTAGGCAGCGCCATTGCCTCTTTCCCGATGAAACGCCAGAGCACTTACTGTCCCATCTTAGGGATACCCAATATGATATATCAGTTTGTCAACATGTTTGTCATGCCGAGCTTTTCCTCATTCGTTGCGATTGTCTGCCCTATAACTATGTCAATATTCTAAAAGGTTGTGTATCTACGCCTTAATTTGCTTAACAAGAATGCTCTAAGCTTTTCACCCGCTAGATATGTACAATGCTCCATACTGTAAAGTTGAAAATGTGCCCTGTTTGGACCAATACCGCGAAGAGACAAGATCCAACCCATGTGTCCAATGCCCCATAAATTGCATTTATACGAATTTTTATACAGCTAAAGCTATAGAAAAAAGTGAGGAACTGTTAAGGCCGGGCAACAATTTTAAATTTGGATTAAGCCGTTGGCCACTACTAGAAATGCGGACTACGGTTATTTTTGGCACCTTTGATCTGTTATGTAAGTACATGCATATAAATAATAGGCAGTGATTTTTCGTCAAGAAATCTGGTATACTTCTTGGGTTAGCAAAACTATAGATTTTTATTTTCTTATAGGGAGTGTACTAGGGTGCGTTTCCTGATCGCTCGACTCGCCAGCCCCCGTGTCCCTTTCTAGGTAGATCATATTCTTTTTCCCGTCACCATTTCCCTTTCCGCTCCTCTTTCTCACCTTCTGTGCACTTAAACCCCTGAGATCAAAAGACTTGGCGACTCCAAAAGTTACCAAAAGATTCGAATAGTGATTTGCAACAATACTAAGAGCTAGAACAGGATTCAACGAGTGCCCAAACTGAACTTTCTATTGCTCCTTTCAGCGGCGCTATTTTGATTATAGTAAACGAAAGATTTGTATGAGTAGGGTACGAAACGTCAGCGCGGCTGTAGAGGATTAGGATGGGCCATAACCAAGGTCAGACGGAGGAGCACATTGTGTTGCTGCGACTCAACGAGCCAAAGCCCAGAGCAGGCGGAGGAGCACAGTAACAAGATGTTCTTTGTTTTCGTCTGAAAGACCCAAGATAATACACTTGGACGGATTTTAGCCAATGGTGGTATGATAAAAGACACTACTTAAGCGGCCTTTATAGATGAATAGGCTGTATACTTTACATGAGCGAAGTTGCATAGCCTTCCCGAATTCTACGCTGGGTCAGAAGCCTCAGACATCATCATCTGCTTAAAGGCTATCGATTGAGATATTCCATGCGACGCAAACCTTTTGATGTTAAACAACTATAAGCGCGACTTTGGTGTAAGGTTGACTCAAATACCATCATGATTTTGAATGGAATACAACAAGTTGTGTGTGAGTTATAAACGAAAAGGCCATCTCTGCGAGAGATAGCGATACCCTCGGGTAGTTCATGCGGGATGTACATAGTGGCGTCCATTGTGTGACTCGTAGCGCCGTCCTGCTGTAAGCACATGTCGCATACGTCCTTATCATTCAATTTGGGATAAAATATGATGATTTTTTCTTCATTGAGATTTTCGCTCCAAAGCCCAGTCAGCGAATACACGGCGTTGTCTATGGTCATCAACCTTGTGCTGCTCAGGTCAGTTTGATCAAACCCCCAATACAAAATTTGCCAAGTTGAATTCTGCGAAAGGCAAGATTGTGCATGGCGAGGTTTGGACTACCTCGGGTTTTCATGCACACTTTCACGGACCAAGGCGATTTGTCGGCTAATTTAAACGAACAAGAGTTTAATGAAATGTTTAGTTTTCCTCTGCAGGTTGGCACACTAATTGATTTAAAACCTCTAATGGATTACCTTGAAATTAATACTGACTCGTATGCCGTGATGTGCTTCAGATGGCGCTAGCATATGCCCACGCTAGATGGTGCCACATTATGCCAAGCCATGATCCAAGTAAAAGAGGTCTCGGAGTGCGAAGGCCCTCATACCTCTAATAGTGCTAAGAAATGAAAGTCATTCACATTTTATACAGGCGGATTATGATATAGTCGATTGGCACAAATCTAACTCAAAATGAATGAAATTCAATATAACCATTAATTTCGATGTTTTCTTTCAGTATCTTATTGCGGTATTGTGGGCTTAATGATGGGCGCCAGTATGATGACTTTTATTGAACTCGCCTATTATCTATTTGTCAACTTCTTTACCCATTTTAAGAGGAACAAGGTAGTAGGGCTATGCAAAAGGCTGCATTATTTTTGACGAGTGCTTTTCTTTTGCAGTTAAAATTGAAGAATGATGTGCGCAAGGCTATGGAAAGAGTACCCAAAATCGATTTAGCACTTTGGCCGCGTCCAAGACCACCAATTGAGACTTGGAAGCCATTTTACTAAGCACTGCCATATGGCCACCATTCACATTCATATAAACGCTCTTACGCTCATGAAGTGGAAAATGCACGCACCGCAAAACAACAATATAGCACAAAAAGCAAGAAAACAAAAAAAAAGTTGGAAAGAAAAGTAAAAAAAGAAAAGCATGCAAATCTAATAAAAATCCACTTTGTGCAAGTATGAAAAATGAACGATGAATTTCATTATAAATGCAAAAATATTGTAGAGTAGAAGATAAAACTCCGATGGCAAATGCAAGCGCGGTGCAGTGCGCCGGAGGCGACGTTGTCCAGCGCCGTCAGTAAATCTGATCAAAATCATTGATGCGCACAGCATGAGCAAGCAGCAAGGGCGGTCGGGCGGACGGGCGGGCGGTCCGTGGAACTAAAAGTGCAGCAGCAGTGCGTGGAGGGAGGAGCAAGGAGCTGTATGGTATGGAATAGACGGTAGTTAGGTTGACGTTAATGCAAGACACACACACGCATTCAAACCCCAACAAACTCCTAACACCCACACAAAGCTCGAGGAAAGTTTTTGCTCTGCCAGGATAAGCTGTTGATAACATTGATGATGCTGCTGTCTTGCTGGAAACGCGGACGCGATAACCGCAGTGATAATGTTTTGGATGCCGCTGATGTCGGCCAGGACAAAGACAGGTAAACGCAAATTGCCAAGGACAAAAGCCATAGCAAGGTGTCAATATGCTGCCACGCTGTCGTGCTCGTCTTCGCCTGCGTCGTCCTCTTCAACTTTGTGAGTTATGGGCTGTGGGGCATGCAATGTGCGATGTGCACAGTGCGTGCCTTGCATCAGGAAGTTTGTGGTATAGCGATATTTTATTTAAGTTAGGGTTTAACTGGTGTGATGAGCTAGCTTAATGGCAACCCAAGTCATAAGAATGCTTTAGTCTTTGCAAAAGTCTTACAAAGTCAAGAACATGATTAGAAATATTGAGCGACATTGGTAATCATTAGAGGTACTCTTAAATGCTTGTTTAAAGCCACAGTTAACTAGTTTAAAACGTTAAGTGACAAAGCACCTATTGTAACTGAAAGAGTGGTTAGAAATCTACCTATTTCTGTTAACTGTTTAATTAAGTCGACAATGCGGCTTATACTCGATCCCTCAACGGTATACGAAATGCTGCTTTATAATCGACAAACAACTGATGGGTGTCGATTTGGTTTTCGTATCTATTACGCCAGATGCGTAATCTAAATGGTGGATTAACAGGGCTAAAACCGCTCTGATAAGGTCCGATCAATGCTTTCACGAATGGCACGAAGCGGAAGGCTGCACTGTTGAAATAGTGAGCGATCGTGCTGTTGAACATAATACAACAAAAAACACAAGTGTTATGCTCTTTGAAAAACAAAAAAGAAGAAAATGAACTTATAAACTAATTAGATTCGCTCTCGTAATGGAGTTATACAAAGGTATTTAACAAATTTAAAAATGTCTTGCAGCCATCAGCTGAATTTTCCATTACTTCATAACCTTCTCTCACGCATTTTAACACAAATACTTCATTAACGACAGAGTGAAACAGAAGTAAACTGACACAAGAGCCCGCTTAAGTAGAAGAAAAAGCAGGTAAAAAAAACGCTATTTGAGCGCGCAAATGAGAACGCTTGCATAGTAAAATAATTAAAAGGTAAGATTAATCTGCAAAATGAAATATATGTACACAGACAGTGTAAGAGTAGCAAGTTAATCTTACCTTGGAGCTTGCTTCCTTAACGATTGTTAAAGAGAGTTTCTGTTGCAGACCCACGGTGTTCCTCAGAGCTCGTACGGGCCGAACACTCTTTGGTTATTTACACAGACACCTCCAAGAGCTATCTGAGGCCATCGCTCTCTGCAACGCCGCACAGTGGATCCAACTGACTTATTTTTCGGCGAAAATCATAACTTTTGAGGAATAAAGATATTTTCAAAATTTATTAAAATACACACGTTCGCCAGATAGACAAACGTTTGACGAGGACGATTTGTTGGAAAACAAGCACAATTTAGAACATGAAATTTTTCCATGACATGCAAGGATTTTTTGTATGTGAGATATTGACATAAATCGACAAATATGCACTTCTTATGGAAGTTCCCTGGACAATGATATAAGTTTCACTCATATTTCTTCTCATATAGTTAGAAAAAAGGGTGCACAAAATTTTCCTTAGCCTGTTTATATAATAGATATATAGATTGTTTTTTAAATTATGAAACTTTTAAATTTTGTAGTAGCATATTCAGTCTTATTTCTGGTAAAAAAAATTGATTAAAATTCGATGATAATAATAATAAATTCTAATTTGTAAGAAAATCAATTGCTTTTATTATGTAATTTTTTAAGAACATAAACATTTTAGGTGGAATTAAGTCAAAATTCAAAAATAGTTGATCCAAACTTTCCAAAAAGGTACAATATTTTATATATTTATATCATTTTCGTATAGCAGAAGTTACAACTTCAGAGTTTTTTTATTTTTGAGTATTTATTACGAAGGTTAATCAGCAGTACTTAAGGGCTAGTTGAAATAAAATGCGTGAATACAACTTACCTTAAGGGCTGTACATAAATGATGTCACCAATATTTGAAAGATTTTTAACCCGCCCCCGCTCCTCCCTTGTCACAAATAGCCACATTTAGACAACTCTCCTCTCTATAATGTGACGTCACAAATCGTGCAACCAAAATAAAAACTTGGACTATAATATGAACTGAATCATTGAGGATATGATGCACCGAGTTTACGCTGCTGTTATAAAAGCAAAACGAGGATATTTTAGAGTCAAAAATTTAATGCAACAATTTTGATCTGCATTTTTGAATTCGAAATGAAAGGAATGAATATTTTATATACAATATAATTGTGACGTCACGTTTTCGGAACACACCCTCCCCCGTCGTAATGATGAACCCCTTCCCGCACCCCCTCGGTGATGACGTCATTTATCAACTATATTAATAAAACAACAAAAAAAAGAGAGAGTTGGCAGACGATTTTTACCTTGTAATTATTATACCATTTTTTGTCGTATGATTAACCGTCGTTTTGATTTCATCTGAATTTTTTGCTGCTCAACCAAGCGCCATCTTTGCTGAGCAGAGGCTCTTCAAGTAATGCAGTGCTGTGTTATGCGCTTGGTCAGTACTGTATAGCAGTGACGTGTAACCGACGGAACATTCTTTATATGCTTGTGCAGCTCTCTAGTATTTAGCAATACACTCTATTAGACGCTCGAAAGGCGCACCTAGTAAAAGGTCTGCCAATAATAGCTAAAATTTATGTTTTTTTTTAGGCCGTGTACTGGCGGCTCCATTAATATGTTGCTGGGCTCTAATACCCAAAAATAAAGCGAAGAAAAAAATGAACACAATCCATTGTATGCATCAGAAGTTACCCGCCCTGCCATGCAATTATTTGTATAGGAATTTAAATTGAATGTCAGTCTGTTTGTTTCCATAAAAAAACACTCACACACATGGACATACATTGCATGCAGATAGCAAGCTGCTGACAGTAAAATGCGTCCCGCCCACAGCCCGCCAGCGTATGCCAATACCCGTAGTCCGTAGTCGGAGGAGGTGCTGCTACGTAGTCCGCAGTCGGACTGTGAACTACCCACTGGGGCGCTCTATTCTCATGCATGCGAGAGTCGACAGAGTCTTATGCGCTGTAAAATTCCAAATTTGTTTTATTTGATTTCTGCGCTGCTTTCGCTCGTTTTCTTTCTGAATATTTCCCTTTATGTAAAATATATGCTATAAATGCGCCGGAGCTTGTTCTGCGCTCCTTTCTCGGCTTGGCTTGCGATTTCCTTGGCTGCGTTCCTTTATTTGAATATCGTGTCACATGTCGCACGCAGTAAGGTGGCACAGCCGCCGCCGCCGCCGCCGCTGCTGTGGATTTAGCTGCCGGTTGCCACCCGGTTGTGCCCCTTGCTGGCCGTTGTTATTGTAATTGTTGTAAATGTCGCCAGCGACAATATCACATTTGCATATTTCTGTGCAAACACAGCAGCAGTACCCGTTCTTTGTGCATTTGTATGAGCGAGTGTGTGTGTGTGTGAACTTTTACTTAATTTTATTTGTATTGGATTTTCGCCACCGACGCAGCGCCGACGTCGCGTCGTGTTGCAGCGGCAGCAGCAGCGGCAAACAGACTGTAGCTTCTTCTGCTGCGTTTTGGAATTTTGCAATTTTCACAATAAATTTTAATTCAATTTACTGCTAAATTCACAACTAAACGGAAGCGGAAGTGCACATTCTGGCATGACAATCGGCGAACGACGTCACAAGAGTCGCTCCGCTCCCGTTGCTCCCGGGGTCGACAGCTTGGGCGGAGTAGCCATTATATTAGCTTTTGTAAATTGTCACGCCAGTGAAGATTTTGTTGCTGCTGCTGCAGCTATACAGTTAGTTGCAGCATTTTATGCAGAAATGCCGCGCTGGAAAGTATGCAATAAGTTTCGCTTATTATGGTAATTGCCGCTTTGTGCGCCGCCAGCAACGGAGCATGTGCAGCCAATTGGATGATATTATAAGACCGCTGATTAGTTTTAAGTGAATTGAATGCGTGCGGCCGTAAAGGACTGCGCTCAGCTGCAGTCTAAAACAAGGACGTGCGAGCAACCTTCTATGCAATACACCCAAAAATATAACTTAGATTAGGGTCAGACATATCTATAATTGAAATTTTTAGTTTCAGTTCAGCTCAAAAGTATTCAAGGTTTTATAAATAGCTATGAATTAAATGAATATTGTATATTCGCCTTTTAAGTTATTTGTTGTGTTACCTCATTTGTGTTTGGCCCTTTTTGTTGCAAGTACTCATGTTTCAATTTCGTCGTGGCAAAGTGGATTATACAAAATTCTATGGGTTCAAAAACTGCAAACGCGGAAATCTTTGTTTGAAGAGGGAATACATTAACCTGGAATTAGGTCTTTATTTGCAATGGGGAACATATGAAGATAACTTATAGCAGTATTGTTTACGTCATTGGTCGACAACCCAAGTGAATCCTGTGCAGTCATTACCAGTTTTCTATCTTCTTCTCTACAGAACCTCCAATCTATCTAAATTGTTTATGAGTGGCAACGCGCCTCTATTCTTCCCTTAATGTCTGATTGTTATCCCCCAGAGCTTCAGCACTGAATTCAGGATAATCCTATCATAAAATCAAGCATATTATTATTTTTACGGATTTCGGGGCATAGCTGTTGCATTTTCAAGATGATTCCAATGTCTGCACTCACTTATAGTTCTATATTTAAGGATTTAAACTAAACCCAAGTTAAAGCCAGGCTGAATTGGGACACCTCGGTGTCCAAATAGTGAAATTACAGGTGAGTTTGTAAACAAATGCTCGGCGTCATAGCCAATAGGACATGAACTTTCCTATCAGCGTGGCAGAATTGGTTGGATGGATATCGGTTCACACAGACAAAATATGTAAAGAATGCTCTAAATTCACCACTGCATGCCGTGTGCCAAAACACTTTGTGAAAGAACGCAATCCGAAGGCCTCGAGATATATTCTTCTTCAAAAGAGCAAAGATCTGCAAGCCCTGGTTGGATTACTTTCCCTAGTCGGGAATATTGTGTCAATAGGGAACTTCTATGGAACTCTAGTACTCTGTTTTCGTACTCTTTTTTTTCATTTCTCTCTCTTAACTACCTCTATCAGTCATGGCACAATGGGCAAGGCTGCCTGAGTACTTGGGATGGGTCAACCTTCACCACAAATCTAATCTAGTCTAATCAAGGGTATATGGCGTTAAGGTTACTGATTAGTCTCACTCCATCTAATATGATATTCTCCCCAGCCCATGACATTAAAATCGTTTGAGGCGAACTTGGAAGATTTTCTTTAAAGTTTAAACAATTTAACTTATGGGTGCTTAGGTGTATTGCAGTATCTTAATGCTGATGTGTATATAGATCTCTGCTCCTAAGTAGTTTCGTGTACTTGCCAATGCTACGAAGGGATTAGTAGAAGTGTTTCTGCCTTGCTTTGTCTGAGCGAAAACTGGCTGCTTCTGCCAATAAGGTCTGCATTGTTCCATCATTCATTATTTTATTTTGTACTAGTTCAGTTCAGATTTGTACTGTAATAGTTCCAAATTTTGACATTTCATTGCATAAATAATACATATGTTTGAAATTTTTTAATTTTTGTTGGGTTTGAATTGATTTCTTTGGAAAACTTTAACTTTGAAGTGCACGAAAATGGCGCAGGCCGAACTGTTGGCGGAACGGTACGTATAGCCGTAATTTGTTAATAGCTGTCTTCCAAAACTAATATTCATTGTTCCTTTTGTTTATTGTCAGTAGTACTTCTTGCACCAACATATACTACTACGATCCATATGCGAAACGTGTGGTTGAGGTGCCTCTTAGGTAAGTTGACTTAAAAAGTGAAAACTGCCGCTAAGCTCACATTCTTTCACAGTAACTGGGAGGCATTTGTTTCGCTGCTCAAGTGTGTCATAGGCACTGGGATTTTGGCCATGCCATTGGCCTTTCACCACTCTGGCATAGCCGTGGGCGTAATATTGTCATTTCTACTGATGATTTTGCTAACCTACAGCATTCATCTGCTGGTCTGTATGCCACATTGCTTCCCCGCATAATTGCATTATCAGTACATATTTAGTTTTCCCGTCTAGATCACAGGCATGACCGAGTGTTGCCGCCGAATACAAGAGCCACAGGTGTCCCTGCCGGGGGCTGTAAGTGTAGCCTACATGCAAGGTCCAAACTGTGTCCATTGGCTGGCCAAAGCGGCCGGCGTAATGACCAGCTGCGTGCTGGTAATAGGCCAATTCGGACTTTGCACCGTCTATCTGGTGTTTGCCTCTAAGAACTTTAAGGAAATTGGTGATTATTACTTTCAATCTGTGAATGAACGATTCTATGTTTTGGGTATCTGTGTGCTACTGCTGCCGCTTTTTATGATACGCAAACTCAAGTATTTGATGCCTTTAAATCTGCTCTCCAATGTGCTGCTGTATATTGGATTTGCTCTCATTATGTACTACCTGGTGCGTAATCTGCCCAGCATTCAGACGCGACAGATTTCACAACCCATCAGCGATTGGGTGCTGTTTTTTGGCATAGCAGCCTTCTCGCTGACGTCAGTGGGTTCGGTAAGTCTGTAGAGCTATGAGTCAATTTTGACTTTTAAAAGCATTACATGGTAAAAAGGTGTGAGAGAGGAAAAGTGTGGGAAAAGAAAATCTTAAAGCCCAAAGTATGAAAGGATAATAGTGCAGTAGACTCCATAAAGTATTTATATTCTTGTTAACAAATTTGCCACTTCTGTCGACAATTTTTCGAGCACCCTGTTAGTCCCAAAGCGTGCTAGGAAAATTCGAGCCCTCTCGAATCGTTCGCCTCTCTCGTTCTTCCCACTTAGATGTCAGACAGCAGATTAAGTCTTGCAAGAGCTATAAAGCTATTGACCCTGTGTATTGATCAGGGGATGTTAGTTGCAGTTATTCCGGTAGCATACTCTGCCTACAGGTTGACTTTGATCAGGGAAAGTGGAGTTTGCCACCTGAAACACTGTCACAAAACTAAAAAAATTGTAGACAGCGAAAAAAAACAATGAAGAAAGGACTTAAGGAAGCAGTTAGTTGATGGATGGTAGAACAAATTAAGTATCCAGAGGCACGATGTTGTTTCTCTGGCTCTGCACCCTCCCAACCATGTAAATGATAAATTTCATTTATCCCAAATTGACGTAACGCAAGATTTTAGGTCCTCAGTACGGGTTTTTTTAATTCATAATATTAAAGTTCTTCAACGTTAAGGAATCCATTGATATTTCAGAGAACTTATAATAATATGTTTTAACCATCAATTAGATGGTGGTGTGCTTGATTTGGCCGAATGGCAATTGATAGGAATGCGCCTTTGTGCTAATTTTGTATTTCGGAATATACTTGCCGGCTATGCCGTACTTACAACCAATAACCTGAACAATGATGAAGATGTTGAGCTGGATGAACTTCAAAGAGAATTAAATAATATCAACACAATTTTGCACATACATACCTATATAGGAACTACGGGAACAGGACAATAGCAATACTATCGGATAGTCAGGCAGCCATAAGGGCGGGTGCAGGAACTAGAATAAACTCCAAGCTGGTTAGGGAAACCCAACTGAAGCTGGACCTTCTGAGACAATGTGACTCAGATATGTCCCTGGGCACACCAATATCCCTGGAAATGATCTTGCAGACAAACTAGCGAGGTATGGTGCTGCGAACCCACTGATAGGACCAGAACCATTCTGTGGTATTGGCAGACACACCATCACACTTCTAACCCAAATAATAAAATGAGCCACGAACTGGATAAACACTCCAGGTCTGAGACAGGCCAAAAAGTTACTTGGGTCATACAACCAGATTAGGTTCAAGAAGCTATCGCAGCTAGGGAAAAACTCTATCAGAATTCTTACAGGTCTAAAGGTCACCTGAGCAAGCTGGGTACCTGCAGGCTCTGTGAACTTGAAGAGGAATCCTCCCAGCACATTCTAGCCGAGTATGATACCCTGGCAAGACGACGGCTATAGATACAGGATCTCACTGGCCGGTATTAACTGGTTGCAACCATCCCATATAATTCAGTTTATTACAGAGAAGCTGTAAGCTCAGTAGGGGTCACAATAGATCTCACAGGTTGCGGTGCGGTAATAACATTATTATTATTATTATCATACCAAATAAAATTAAACAAACGCAAAATATAACTTAATTAACTCGGAGTGCTTCAAAGAGCTGTAAGAACAGCAAACTTTCTTCGTAATCTTATTAAGGAACTTCGTCCCGTGTGGTGAGCGGGTTAGAGAATACCACCTCAGCAGGTCGAAGCTTGTCGTATGAGGCGACTAACAATGACACTGGCTTCTTTCGAGACCAGTAGAGTAAAAAACCAGATCGGTCATTGTTGTAAAAACAGTCGCTTTACCATCGTATGCAAATGGCCAGATCGTTCATTGTTTACAATATGTACATCATATGAAATATGTTAAATAAATAACCGACTTAATTTGTAGTATGCAAAATATGCATAATTGGGAGACGGCAGAGCCAGCTTCATCCCTACACCTGATGGTTTCAGACATCCTTAAGCATATCGGCTCAGTTGGCTTCGAATATTTGTCCCACACCTCAATGCCTGCCTGTATGATCTCCAAAACCAGCCATCAGCAAAAGTGTAGAGAACCAGGCTGAAATTAGGCTCCTTAAGGCGCACTATTACTCTTTTTGCGCCTTTGATAAAAATTCTTGAGTTTCTTCCCCCCCCCACCCCTGAGAAAAGCTGCTCCTAAGACACATGTGGTCGGCTTTAGTTCAGTTCAGATGATGTCTGCTACAGCTCAGCCCCTGAACCGCACTGACTCCATACCCCTGTCGCTCTGGACAAATCCAGTCTGTTCAGCTCACTTCCTCGATGCCTAGTCTGTGTCTAACTGTTTTGTATATCTTTGCCTTTCCATGTAGCTTCATCCGTATATATGTTTATTCGCTCCCTTCCGGCTACAACAGCAACAGACAGGTTCTCCTCTAAGCAAAAGACTTCGTTGGTACAATTTACCAAAATATACCGAAATCAACGCACTTAATCAGTGGGCCTACGTGAAGGTTGTGTGTCAGCTTGTTTAAGCTCAAGGCGGCTGGCTAAAACAAATGACAGTCAGAAACTCGAAACCAAAGTAACTCAACTTCTTGGCTTAATGTAATTGGCACTTTCCTATCATTCTTTATTCGTTCTCAATTCCAGATGATCGTTGTCGAAGCAAACATGGCGCATCCACAAGAGTATCTGGGATGCTTTGGCGTACTTAATACGGCTATATTCTTTATACTCTTGACCAATGTTCTATTTGGCATCATGGGCTATTGGCGTTATGGTGAAAAGGTCGAGGCAAGCGTAACACTTAACATACCACAAAATGAGGTGTAAGTCTAAGTTCTAGATGAGCTGTTACATTGTGTAATGAGACTAACCAATCTCTTAACGCACAGTTTATCGCAGTTGATCAAGCTATCCATAGCCTCTGGCATCCTGCTGAGCTATCCGCTAAATGGTTTTGTGGCCATTACTGTCATCTTCTGCGATTATGTAAATGAAAGCGTTCGAAAGAAGTACCATCACGTTCTGGAATACTTGGCTCGCTTTTTGTTTCTCATGTTTAATGGTAAGTGTATCTAATCGGAGTGCGTCTGCTTGGCAATCCTTTCCCCTTGTGTTTTCCAGGTGTGGTCGCTGTGGCTGTGCCCAATTTGGCGGCACTGACCGCGCTGGAGGGCGCCTTTTCGCTTTCAAATCTCAATCTTTTTTGTCCTGCGCTTATCGATATGTGTCTTAACTATAATGTTGGCTATGGTCGCATGCACTGGAAACTAATAAGAGATATTGTATTGATCATAATTGCCTTCATATTTGGCGTAATTGGCTGCTTGGTACCGTTGGAGCAGCTGTTGCAGGACTTCAAACTGACATTTGGCTTGTAGACTGAATGCAAATATAAAGACAGGCTGTCAAAGTTGCTGCTACTGCTTCTTGTATTTAGTGACAAAATATTTGGCCAGCCAGCTGCCTTTGCCACGCCCACTGTTTGTACGCCCATTGTTGTTAACTTTTAATTAATTGCCCTCAAAGTGTTCCGTATGGCTGTCTTTGGCGGCTGCGGTTTGTGAGCCGTTGTTCTGCCACGGCTGCTGCTGTTGCATTGTTTGCCAACGCCAACTGCCAATAGACAATGTTTAGCCCACTTTGGCTTAATTAAGATGCCACATAAGCCGTGGCTCTAAGCTGCCTAAATAGCCAGAGCGTAATCTTGCTGTAGCGGCCAACGTTGCGTATGATTGTTGAGCTATTAATTAGGCGCTGCTTTGTGGCAGCAGCTGTTCAACATGGCAAACCATTTAAAATTAAACTAGCTCCAAATCAAATGATGCACACTACACATACTGTGTGTGTGTGTGTGTGTGTGTTTGTTTGTTTGTAGTGACTTGCCATAGAACCACACAACAATTGTGCAAGTCCTTTGCGATTTTAAAATTGAATTCCTTGCCTCAATGGAGCGCAAATACAAAAGGCAAAGTTGGAGCTACGCCGCCGCCGTCGCTGCTGCTGCTGCTGTGCCACAATAAACTAAAAGACAAATACAAATGCAGCCAGCAAACTCTACAAGAAGTACACAGCGCACGCTCCAACTACAGCAAATAGTATATAAATAGGCACAGAAAAACCGACTGCCGATGCCAATGCCAATGCTGCAACTGGAGCTGCAGGAGGAGCAAGAGTTGGTGCTGGAGTTGGAGCTGTAGCTGTAGCTGCTGCCGACTGTTGACTGCGTCAGTGTAAATAGCACGGCGAAAATGGCAGCGGGCCGGCCAAGCAGACAGACAGACACTCGGTATGGCTTTGAGTATGGGTATGGGCATAATAGAAGTAGAAATCTTCTCAAGGAATTGCAAGACCATTGCAGCAGCAACACACACACTACACAATTTCCATTCTTCAAATATACACAACAAAATAAAATAAAGTGAAATACAAAAAAATAAAGTCAGTCAGCAGTCAGCGACCAACTGGCAGCGACAAGTCAAGGCGTCGGGCGGCTAGGCGGCGAACTTGGGGGGTAAGCTGCTCCTGCTGCTTGTGGTGGTTGCCCCCGAGCATGATTTTTGCAGACATGTTGCTTGCAACTTAATTTAGACTCGGCGAGGCTAGAAATCAGCAAAACAAGCGCCAAACGAAATGAGATCAGGCAGCAGGCGAAGTGTGGGGCTTCGGGGTGACCAAAGAGTGGTATGGCGGAGGCCAAGAATCAGGAATTTGCTGGCGGCAGCGCTTACAAGTCATTTTCGTATACGAGTATAATTTGGTAGGCTTTGCCAAAAAAAGGAAAAGCAAAAATCTGACTGGCTGTTAGACGAAGTTTCAATACTCTAATGTAAGAAAATTGTGAATCCATACTGAATGCATGCAACGCTTTGTCTCAGCTTGAAACGTAGCTGGATTTGTCTTTACAAAAGAGGAGCTTCGAAAATTTGAACAGACGCGAAGATTTCGAGAGACACAGAAAGTGTTTACAACTCGTTTAAGCACATCATGTACACATAGTGTAAGAGGATATTATAGATTTGTGCAATGCACGCAACAGAAGGATGCGTGATCTGCCACATAAGTTTCATGGGTAGCGATTAGACCATGCCCGTCTGTCCGTTCGTCTGAATGAGTCGGTAGATCTGGGGGACCATCAGAGCAAAAGATTTAAATTGTTTCCAAAAGATTCGCTTAATCATGGATAAGATGAAGTTTGTCGAATGGGGTTTATATATGCCCCGATTCCCCTAGCACAAATACGCAGCTTACAGCCACGCTGTTGAATCTATGCAAACCTTAGATAGGTTGTACATATTGATATATGTGAGCTAGAGTTACAAAAGTTGTCACGAAGTGTCAAAGTCTCTCATTACAACTATGTTATCCTTTTGTCAATAGAAGTCCTCTTTTTCCCGCACTCGATTAATCTTTATTACTGCCACGCCCCGCAACATATTGATATGAAAAATACCACAGATTTTTATGAAATACTTTTCGATCTATGTTCTCAATTGGAACTCCCAATAGAAAAATGCCCACAGCGGGGAGCGGGGAACCGTTATTAACTCAATTGGCCATGTAGATAGAGCGGTTTGAGGGGAACCTCCTTAAAAATACAGATAATCGCGAAATTCTCAAGAGCTGATAGTGGAACTGCTTAAAGTTTCTCTTGAACGAGATTTTGAAACTGAAAGTATTTTGAATTGAATGTGTTGATTCCTTTTCTTTTATTAGATTAAATTATTAGTTTTTTACTTTTGTGTGCGCCTATGCCGGGAGTTCGCAAGTGAGTTTTCGATGACGTTAGACGCCTGTGTTGGGAAACCTTTGCAGGGCAAATATCTCACGTGCCACTAACAGTTGCTTATGCCTACTACCAAGAGGCAGAGGGTATTCCACTACTTTGATTATGGTGCAAAAACGAAACCGGTCTCATAACTCCCTTACTTACTCTTCGATTTCTATTCGATTGATCGAATTCCTGATGTTGCACACGTTTTGGCCAGTCAACATGACAATTTGTAATGCACATAGTCTAGGTTTTTACGGCTATTTTTCAAAATTGCAATAATAATGTGTTCTGAGCTACAACATTGAACTTTTAACAAAAGAGTGTATATTCCATTCCGAATCCAATAGTTCAATCCCACAATTGGTAGATGTTAAAAAGGGAGAACAAATTTTTTTTTAATAAGATTCAAATGCAAATTGTTAAGAAATGTCATGATGTTGTCTGTCTCACGCCTTACGGTACTATGGGAAATTAGTATAGCTCTATAACACATAAAATAGAATTCCCAATTGGTTTCCCAAGAGAACCCAAAACCAAGGGACAATAGGCTTAACAGCACATATAAACTCTCTCAAAGAGAGTAACAAAAAAAGGCAATTGAACGTGGGCAGACTGGCAGACGGTTGTCCCAGCCGGACTGATGCTGTTCCTACTTGTCGGGGGGCCTTAACATTCGGTTTGTCGCTCAGATGGTGCGCCTCTTGTCGTCTATGCCACGCAGTTGTCAGTGCAGCATCATGTCAGTGTCATTATCAAACAATTGCGCGTTGCAAAGTCAGGCGAAGAATGCGACTGGAAGACGACGAAGACTCTCACACATACTGTATGTGCCATATAACGACTGGCAGTCGCAGCGAGCCACAAACAATGCATGCCACAAGTTTAGTTCGTCTTGGAGTTGGAGTTGCAGTTGGAAGAAGTAAAGAAAGGCGGTTGCATTTAACTACTATCTTCAGTGTGCTGTGCCTGTCACATGTCCTTCATGATAAGGCATATGTGTGTGTGTGTGTTCTGTATCAAATATAGAGCTGAGACGTTTTTTAAATTGAAAAATTCACTGCATTCCGATTTGAATACAATTATTTGGTCGAGCCAAAAACAGGTAACTAGCATATACCTTCATTGCCAATTGCTGCTCTCCCTTAACCAGATACAGCACTCTTCTCCATCTCTTCTCTCTCTCTCGCTCTCTCTCTCTGCTCACACAACTTACATATGACTCGATTTGGCACGTTTTACTTGTGCCTCCTAACTTTTATTTACTTAACTTTTGTGCAGTGTTGTCATATTTGTTTTGGCTTCGCCTTTTGCCGCCATTTTGTATTTCAAGCAGTTGCCACCGTCGCCGCCGCCGCCATGTTTGTTTTTATATTTCCTTGCCTAATGCAGCGCGGCAACCTGAACCTGAAACGCAGACGTTTCGGCTATCTCTTGAAGTCGTTTTCACTTGTGAGTCTTATATTCACTTCATGTGTGTTCAATGTGATTTGCATGCTGAAATAAATTTAAATTTCCTAGTGCCAAACAATGCGGCCACATGACAAGGGCAGAAAAGCAAAAAAAAAAAAGCGAAGGAAGCACAGAAAAGCTTGTCCCTGCAAATCTCTGGGCGTGCTGCTGGCAAGTCTTAGCAACTATCTCAAGTATTTACTTATTTATTTCTTATTGAATGAAATTTGCTTAAGAATTTCCAAGTTGTTGGCCAACTCAAACCTATTCAACTTGACTCGGGTCGAGTCGACTCGCCTGGCCATGCCTTGCCTCAAGTCGCATAGTCAGCTTTGGGTTGCAGTCACAGCCCGAGTCACAGTCAGAGTCACACAAGCACTGACGTGGAATAATGCTGGTATGAAGGCTAGATTTTTCTTACAACTATACAACATTTAACCATTTATCCGTATTCAAGCCATCCATCCATCCATCGCTTGGCATTTGCTTTTGTTTTGTAGCATGCGATTTGTCTGCTTTCGAGTCACAAACACGCTGTAGAAGACCAGCGACACATAACACTGCTTGGAGCTGAAAATCTCTTGGAATCTCTTGAGCAGGCAAAACTGGCGACTGGTCAACAATGTCTGAGCGCATCAGTTTTGCATTATGCAACAAATATCGTTCAAGTATGTGCAACATAACAAAACATTTTGCACGGCCACACTGTATCCTTCTATTTAGATTACATTTTAAACTATTGGGGCGTGGCAAGCGATCGGATGAGGCATAGCTAAAGGCATTTGTAGCAGCAAATCAAACGATGCAAACAAAAGGATACATTTTAATACTGCGTAGGATATTTCCAATGCACTTTGGCCGAGTTACAGTAAGCTATCTGCTTTGTGTACAAGTTACTGTAGCTTTGTGGAGCAAAATATAAAGAAAAATGAGTAACAGTCGAGCTTCTTCGACTGTTAGATACCTTTTATTCAAAATTTGCATGTTTACGTTTTCTTGAATACCAGCAGGATCGTTTTGCCAGGGCAAAGTGTTCCGTACTTGGTTAGGATAGTCCTCAACGCGACCACGACTGGCTTAAGGTGTTGCATCTGCTGTGCTCTGTGGTGTACAGTCCGCGATTGTGCTGCACTGCTTCGCAACTGTGCGCCTCATGAAATTGTTAAGAAAACAGCATGCTGGCACAATTTTCTGTGCTCTGTGCAGGTGACAAAGTTGAGAATGGGCTCGGCTTAGTCGGTAGTTGTATATTTGATCCTCTTTGGTTAGGTGGCGGGAACCATACGGTTTCACAATTCGCTTTCGAAAAGGGAGTGCATCGTCCCCAACAATAAAATATGGAGCACGCACTTCCTTTAGTATGTTATGCGGAAAGCCTAAGTTGCCTGAGTATTCCACCTTTTCCGTAGCGCTAAAATCGTTCAAAAATCTAAGTTAGTCCTCATTTAATTTGCCGTTTTTTCATTGTGTTTATATTGAATTCTGTGCAGCTCTTTACTTTTCGCAAAGTTCTGGGACCAGTTCAACTAAATTGAATTCGCTGTTTTTCTCCCAACAGAATATTTCAAAACTCAATATTATTCAAAATATTTTTCCTGCAAAACTTATTTGTCTCTCGAAGTCTGCCCTAACATTATTTACTTGTCCAAGGTATTTAGTGTTATGTGGGCTTGGTTGCCGAGTCAAAGGCTCCGAAAGCCATTCCGAAAATCGAGTGAGTTGTCAGATTTAGCTGCAAAGTTCTGCTAAAGAAAGCAAAAATCAATTATGGGTGATCTAATTCATATGCATATAAAAGATGCTAAGATTATATGGCAAAGATTTGGTGTGACTTTTGTATGAAATGAATATGCCGTTTTGTGCGTAGTGTGCACAGCACACAAAGATAAAGAAAAACTGGGAAAAAAGAAAATGATTCCTACGCCAAAACATTCCGTTATGCATTTCTAAAAATCACTCAGATAGCCGGCAGCTTCTTTTCACTTTTTAGCTTATTTGCATAGTTGGCCAGAGCTAAAGTTATGTGCAATGGTTTTTATTTGCCATGTTGCATGTGGAACGCTCGCGGTCATTTGCATAGATGCAACCGCATGCGAGCCACAACATGTGCAGTATCTTAAAGATACAAAACGCATGCATATGTAGATGCTGCATAGCTGGAAAGGATACCGTATGTTATGCATAAATTAAAGCGAACTGCATAAAGAGTAAGAGTAAAACTACAGCAAATGTGCAAATTAACTGGAAACGACAGCAACAACAGTGCAAAATGCAACTAATTAAGTGTGTGAATTCCAATCAAATGCATTCAAATGCCGTGCCACTTAGTCAGCTTTGTTGCTGTTGTTGCAAATATCTGGACATTTTGCCAGTCGCTTGGGCAACTGATATCAAGTTTCCCCAAATACAAATTCTCTAGCGCTGGCGCTGGCGCTGGCTACACTTCCTGGTCGACGTTCTCATCCTTGCCTTCATCCTGGGCCATGTTGGCCAGCCAACACTAATGAACAAACTAATTGCAACGGCAACTGCAAAAGTAATCAAAGTACTACTAGTAGCAGTGGCAGCAACAACTACGGCAGCAGCAATAATAACAAAACTTTTTGCCAACTGCTGTTGAAGAATTTTGAGAATGTTGCACAAATATGCGCAAAATGCAAGAAAATATGCTTTGCTCGATGCCACACACATACACATATGTAGAGCACTGGTAGGTAGATTCTTTAGTTGTTGTTGCTGCTGCTGCTGCCGCTTGTTGCAAGTGGCTTATATCAATAATTGCCAAAAGCAAATTGGAAAAGTTATGCGCCTGCAGTTAATGCGCCCAGCGGAAATAGACGAAACCCAAAATGGCAGCAGCACAGCCACAGCGGAAGTGCGCTCACACACACACACAGACACACAGCTCGTCAGACGTTCATGGCCTGTTCGATTGTTGTGGCAGTTTTTTTTTCTTGCCGCTGCCGCTGCCGCTGCCACTGCTACTGTTTAGCTTTGATTTTGTTTTCATTTTGTTGCAAGTTTTGGTAAA
This sequence comes from Chymomyza caudatula, assembly GCA_035041775.1. Taxonomy (NCBI): domain Eukaryota; kingdom Metazoa; phylum Arthropoda; class Insecta; order Diptera; family Drosophilidae; genus Chymomyza; species Chymomyza caudatula. The sequence continues at coordinate 1,978,171 of JAWNKW010000168.1, forward strand.
ACTTTTAACGCCGCAGCTATGCAATTTTTGAAGCAGCACCACTTAAGGCGGCGGCGGCGGTGGCGTCGGCGTTTCATGGCGCATCGATTTGATTTTGTTGCGCTACTTTGGGTTATTAATATTGGAGCTTCACACAACTTTTGGTAGCTTTTGGAGTGCCAGCCAGTCAGCCATTGAGCCATTTGCTTAAAGCAATGCCAAGTTTTTGTCCATTAACTTGGCCATAAAAACAAATTTCATTTGCGCTAATCACTTGCGCTAAGCGGTTTATGTGGCTCATTGAATTGATATTGCAATTAATATGTATCATTTTGCAAATAATCAGTAAAAGGTATAAAAACAGTCGATTCGTGTATGGCAAATTCATACCAACTGTACTCCAGCTATCACATAGACAACATGTACAAAGTTCTGGCCTTAATTTGTCTGTTTGCAGCCATCGAGGTGTGTGTGTGAAGTGTAATTAAACTAAGTCTTGCATATAATCTCTGTCTCCCGTTTTACAGGCGCGCTACACCAAGCTCAATGTAAATCTGGATCTAACTGTGTCGGAGGATTCGCATCGCCTTAACGAGGACATGGTGCGCATTTGCGCTAAGGAAACTCAGCTGTCCATGGATGAACTGCACAAGTTCCGGCAACATGAGCTGACCAATGCCTCAGAGGAGACACAGTGCTTTACACACTGCCTGTACGAGCAGATGGGTCTCATGCGTGATGGCGTTTTTGTGGAGCGCGACTTTATAAGCAATCTCGCGCTACTTACCGATCCCAATTCCTTGGCTAGTCGTGAGTGTCACATGCTCCGTGGCGAGAATAAGTGCGAGACGGCTTTCAAGATCCATATGTGCAAGCAGCAGTTGAAGGAACAACAAAAACCTTCTGCAGACGCAGCCGTCACGCCAGCCGCCATTGAGGAAGCCCAACAATAGATGTGTTAATCCGGTCAGGTTGCGGTAGTTTAAGCTCAGGTTGCGGGGTTTCAGTGTTTTACTTATATTTTTGTCATTAAATTAGATAAAAAGCTACATATTGTTTATTACTGCATTTATATGAGTGTTCAAGACGTGTTGACATATCATGATGTGCACAAGAAATGAGTGCAATAACTTGAAATGATTTTATTTTGGGATTTCTCGAAGATAGACAATGCATATCGTTTTTGATACGATAATGCCGGATCGACTATTGGGTTAAAACATTGGATTAAAGTAATAGTTTTAAAATTTTTGGCGATAAATCTATATATCGGTATTATAAAATTGATATTATCGATACAGCGATATTGTAAATGGAACAATTTCGATATATGCATCAAAATACTTTATATTTTAAAAAATCAACAATTCCAGTTTAAGCACACGCTAAGCGGCTAGGGTTAGGAGGGTAGGAAGGAAAAAAACTGCCAGTACTATCGATAGTCTCGAATCATATCAAACCGATGGTACTATTGTTGGTATTGAATATTTTTGCCAAAACTATCGAATCGTGCCACTATAGATTGATTTTCAGCTCTTCTCCTAAACTTGTTTGTACAGACATAGCATTTCTTTGTTGTGCAAATCCTTAGGTCAGAAGCAAGTTAGTTCGCGATATCGGCTTAAAAACGTGGCATATTGCATAAACCGCATGTGGCTGCGTGGTTTGGGTCACTTCAATTGGTGGCTGACTGGGCTATAACATTGTGGTCATTATTGTACTTGTCGCTGGTCGCGAATTCAATTGGTTTTGCGTTTTCGCTTTTCCATGAAAATTTTGCCACTTAGCTTGCCTTGTTATGCAGCTCCACTTGAGCTTCAGCCATAGCTTCATATATACCAACACACGCCAACAAAAACCAACACGTGGCAAGCCGAGTGACTTGTATTGGTTGGTACGTTGATTTGTGTAAATGGTGCTAATGCCAGGAATGCAGCTGCTCCAGAGTCCACAGTCTAGAGAGCTGTAGCAACTTGTTATGTATACGCCGTGTAGCTCGAGCTTCGAGTGCAGTTCACTTTGCAATTATTTTGCTTCAATACTTCACTTTAAATTGTCGTCAACTGCTTTGGTTTTGACTTTGGCTACCTTGGACGCTTGACTCTGTGACTCCGCGCGTCTTTGTAGGACTTCCTGAATCTTTGATATTGTGACTGCTGCACGCTGCAAAGTTCAACGCTGCCCGCTTTCCATTTTTAATTTGTCGCCTGCCAATTGTTGAGCAAAAGTGGCTAATTTGAAATTCTTTTGAGCAAAGTGCGCACATTTTTGAATGTCAACTTGTCAGTGTGCCCTGCACTGCCGTCATCCGGCCATCATCATCATTCCGGGCTTGTCTTCCCGTTCCGACTGTCTGGGAGTAGCAGCAACAGCAGCAGCGGCAGGGCGCTTTTGTCTTTGTGTTGCGCGGCATGAAATTGAATTTCGGGCTCAAAAGCGCCAGGCGACAAAACCAAGCCAATTGGCGCCGCTGTGTATGTGTGGGAGTGAGAGAGAAAGAGTGTGTGAGAGAGAGAGAGCGTGTGTACGTGTGAGCGAGTAAGTGTGCGTGTGTGTGTGTGTGTGTGCAGCGGAGTAAGCCTTCAATTATGCCAGGCAGCCGCAGCGCCAGCAGCCTTAGTGCCTCCCACTACACCGCGTGGCAACAACGTTTTGACACTCATATAGCGTAATTTGAAATGAATGAAATTCTTTATAACTACCAAGAGTGTGGGTGTGTGTGTGTGTGTGTGTGTGTGTGTGTGTGTGTGTGTGTGTGTATTTCGATGTTTTTGTTGTTGTTTTGTGCACTTTTGTTTTTGGTTGAATTTTAATTTACATAAGTCTACGCTGAACATTGTCGCTGCTGCGCTCATCCCTTTTGTTAAGATACTTCTTGGCTTTTTGCCTTTTTTGCCCACTTTGGTGAATCCAATTCAACATCTTTTGCATCTGGAACTAGCTTTGGCTTTGGCTTTGGCTCTGCAACTGGCAACTTTCGAATGTCTGCGAAAACTTCAGTTGTTTTTGTGGTTAAATGTAAATTTTATTGAATTTAACTCTTTTGTGTCTGTCTGGGTGAGCGTTAAAGGGGAAATTGCATAATTATGCCTAATCTTGAGACATACCATTCGCCATTTTATGCGCTTTCATTTCTTTCCGCTCTCTCTCTCGCTCTACCCAAAATGTGCAATGCCAAAGCGTAGAGGACTTTGGTTAAGACTCGAGTAGATTCGCTGACTTCGGCGGAAACTTTTTAATTTGTATGACAAAGCGTATTAATATATGCATCTACGTCTAAAGCTTATCTAAGAGCCAACACAATGGAAATGGCCGACCCTGGCAATAAGCCGTTGAAGTGGCCAAAATAACAGTAAAAAGAAAGAAAAATGCAAATATATTCATTGAAATGAACATATATATTGCATCATTGATGCATCATTTCAATCATTAATAAATCAATTAAAATAAATTGGAATTTTGTGCGTTGATGTTGAACGCCGCCTCGTGTTTCGTGTTGTTGTAATCTGCCGATATGCCCAGCACGGTTCCATGCCATTTAATGCAATTACGTCAGGCCTACTGTTTATTTTTATTTTTTGGGCTTTTCGGACAGTGACTGATATAAATCAAAAAATGATTCATTTGATGATGCCGCATTAAGGCAACAAAAAAAAAAAAACCAACTCGAATCCAATTCAAACGGAACGCAACAACTTAAATTATTCATTTGGTTTATATAGATATATAAATAAATGTAAACGCTGTGGTATGCAACATTTCCATAAGCTGCCACACATAGCATATACTTATAGCTGGCAAGTGGGCAGGGGGCGCCGCCCCCTTGTGTGGGCATAAAAAATTATGTTTGGCGTAGACATGAATTAAGCGAACATTGCTGCACAGTCGACGGACATGAAACTACTCTCAACGCCTTACAAGAGACATGTCAAAAGTTGCAAGACACTAAGCGAGTGGCAGTCGAGCATTGGCTGACAAGTGTCTTGGTTGCGGGTTGCCAGATGGCGGCTGCAAGATGGCGCCTGCTGTCGATACGGCGCATCATTTTGACTAAGAAGATTGCGGCTTAGACGGCAAGACGACAGCGCCAAATCCGCACACACACACACACACACGTACATAGAACTTTCGCCTTGTAGCATGCAAGGACAGGCACTTGCAACACATATACACATACACATTAAACTTATGCCTTTTCATTATCTATAGCTGTAGTTGTACTCTGTTAAAGACCAGATGTCAATATCATATGGTAGTATTTGCAAGGTGCACAGTGGGCCAGGATACATTTAAACACTTTCAGAAATCGACTATCACATTCATACTCTATACTGATTGTTGAACCTATCACTGTAATGTTATTGAAATTGCCTGGCTAGAACTGAATATGGATTCAGTCGTATTTACCTAAAAGAACTCAAAAAAATTTACACGCATCCTTTAGCTTTAAGACTGTGTACGTTAGCTCCGGACTTTCCAGACAGATTGGTAATTTGGTTCTCCCTTTCTTTTCATTAAAGACCTTGACTAATCGTTTTTGCCCTAAGCATTTTGTCACCAATCCCACATTGAATCTGTCTAGAACGTTCCTTCTGCTCTTGGAATTATTTGGTACTGGGGCAAACCCCTTACTCCGTGGGTTACTTTTGATTAAATTGCCCTCATTGTCAAATACATAGGATGAAAACTCTTGGGTTTCTTGTTATTCATGAATCCATCATCAGGGATATTAATTCCCCAAGCTAAATCACTCAGCTTAGCTTTATTAAAAGTTCTGCACACTTTCAATATGTTCTTCGTATTATGTTCTTTGCAAATCTCATCTTATCTTTCATATTATAAAGTTTAATATGGCATTTCCTTTGGAATAATTAACGGCTTTGTTCGCTATTAACTGTGCGCCGGTGCACAGCTATCCATCTGGCTAATAACACTATGCAGCAAATTTGACCTCAATAAAAGGCACGGTAACCTTACTACCGAAAAAATTAACTTTTTTAAAAATTAAAGGAAATTAACTACACTATTTAACTAATTTTGTCTCAATTAATTTCGAATCCGGAAACCATTTTGGATTTCCAGCTACTCGCGAACCTTGCTACCGATCGAGATTAATTTCAAGTTGACTTGAAGGTAACTTAATATCAAATCAATTTTTTCAGACGGTTTTGGTCTAACTTGATTCGATTACAAATTACAGGGCGATGAACAGAAATATTTTTTTCAAATACCCAAAAAAAATTTTGCGGTTTACTTATGAATTCGATATATTGATTCTTTGCGAATATTTTAACACTAATATGAGGAAAATCGCTAGTTAAACGGCAAAGTTATTAGGGAATATCGAAAAAATTCCAAAAAAAAAAAAAACTGTACAAAACTCCTGCACCTGAGACCAGAGACAGAAAAAAAAAACGTCACGGCATGTGTGAAACATTAAGCTGTGATTCCTCTCTCTCCTGTAAACGCTGCCAGTACAGGACACACAAACGTAGCACCTTCCGAGCCTAACACAAACCAGGCTTTAGTCGGTCCTACATAAAAATCATAAACAAGTGAAAAAACCTAATCAAGAATTTGTAATCCATCACTGAAAATCGTAGTCGTAACTCGGAAGATTAATTTTTATATTATATTGAATTTCTGAAAACTCGGAATAAACCATTTTCCTTTAAATAAAGACCACCATAACATATTTCACATAAGTTGAAGCATTGGAGTTCAAAAGACTTTCAAAAGTTATCTGGATATAAGACTTATCTTCGCTGAAACTCGAAACGAAACTGGTTTAGATGCAGAGTTTTTATGAAACAAGACGGTTTCACCTATTTCCGATTCGGATAGAGCAATTCCGAAAGTCGTTGCCTATCATATTTCAACCGATTCCATTGTAGTTTCGAATTATGGCCCATTTGGCCTGTCTTTTGGCCCACTGTACACCGTGTTAAACCCGTTTTTTTTCATTCTGCCAGCAGCAGACGCTTAGACCTTAACGCAGACAAAGAACGCTTGTTTTTTGTTTTTAATATGCCGTTTTGTTTTGTCGCCAGTCGCATAACTTTTGGCTCAGTTCAGCGGCAGCTGTTGCGCTGAAAGTTCGGCGTTGTTGTCTGCTTTTAGGCGCAAAAACTCCGACCGCATTGAGCAGGCGGCAAAAGTCGAAACGCTGCAATCGATACTAGGGCGTGAGTAGAAAGAGGGAGCACGGCTGTGCAGAAATCAAAATAAAAAGCAAGCGAAATGTAAATAAGGGCAGCCCCCTGCAGTTCGGTTGGCACACCAACACAACGCATTAACCACAAAATCTCATCACGTTGGGTAAATAGTCGATGTAAATCTCAAGGCCTGGCCACATGCCTCGATAGCGTTGAAGTGTAAATTAAAAAATGGCCGCAAGTACGCAGCACACAGTCAAATAACTTACAGCAAGATTGTAAGTGAGTCCGTGATGGTGGCTAAAAGCTGAGTAGGCTCATGTGGGTCGCGTTGTACATACTTCAAAATCGATTACCCACAAAATGGCCGACTGACGACTGACGCCTCACGACTGCCGCTTGTTGCGCGTATGTGCGTAGAACTTATTTTATTTTATTTTTTTGTATTTACTTTTGCCAAATCACGTACTGCCAATTGGCAATTGGATGTTTACACGCTTCGCAGAGCGCGCGGAGCCATCCGAAATCGTTTTAGTTTGAAGCACATTTCTACTCATTTGATTGCTCGACGATGATTTGTTCTACGTCAAGTGTTTGGCCAACAAATTGTGTAATTATCTTAAATAGAAACATTCGTGTAGTCGTTATCTAATGTACGCCATTTTGGCATTTCATGCAAGCAAATCAACTGTTACACGCACACACACACACACACACACACACACACATCAGCTGCTGTGTACCGTTAATGAGCCCATATGGAGCGTGAAATTCCAATCATTACTCATAAAAGTAGTCGGCGCGAGACAGACAGACAGAAAGAGAGAGAGAGAGAGAGAGACAGAGAGTAAGCGCTGTTGTCAGGGTTGCCAAGTGCTGACAAGCGACGAGTGACTAAAGAGCGGCATGACAAGTCCCGGTTTGGACTTACTCCTGTTGTGGCTTGGCTTGGTAGACGTAATTACAGGAATTTGTGGTTGGCTATGGTTTTGTTTTTGCTTATTGTTTTAATTAAGAAATTTATAAAAGATTGGCAGTTCTGGTCTATTAAGATGTGCATCGCATCGTCTGCTGCCCACCAGTTGCAATGCTCGCCCTCTCTCTCGCTCTCTGGCTATTAATTTACATGGCACGTGATAGCTTTGCTGCCGCCAGTCAACTTTTTGTGCAACTCGGTCTCCAACAGCTGCCAAGTTAGCCAGGCGAAATGGCATGGAATTTGCAGAAAGTTCTTTGCATTGTGGCTGGTAACTCTGCCATGACGTGCATTGCACTGTAGCTGCAAGCAGCTCAGCAGCCAACATTGGGGCATTCTTCTGCTGTTTGGTGATGGAGACATTCATCTTCTTGCCAGCTCCTTGCCAGCTTCTTGCCTTCCTTCGCTCTGGCATTCTCTGTGCTCTGCGCTGGTTAATGAGTTATGTCAAAGGAAAACAATGTTTGTTACTTCATTTATGTGCCATTATTATTTCTGTTGTGGTTGTCGTCGTCTCCGTTGTCGTACCCATTGTTGTTGTAGCCCTTCTTTCACCCCTTCTTCCCTTTCTGTTTTCTTGCTACTCGTCTATTATGTTGCTTGTTATTTGCTTTACTTCGTGCATTTACTTCTACAACTACTATTACTACACTATCTTCTTTCTTTTTTCGTACTCTCTTTCTCTTTCCCCCTTTCTCTCTCTCGCTCTCTCTCTATGCTCAATGTTTATGGCAAAAGTTTTTTGCGGTTGCATTGCACTCTGATTATTATTGTATTTCGTCATGTCACTATTATTTGCTGTTTTTCGCTTCAGCTTTTGCTCAGCAGTCTGGCAGCTGGCACTGAATTTAATTTGTGGCTTACAAATGAAGTTGGAATGTATTTAGGGTTTAATTCAAAAGCAGTTAACATTTATGTATCTAGTAGCAGGACTTGAATTCTGAGCTGCGTCTCTCAAAATATAGATTTCTCAGCGGCCTAAAGAAAGAATTTGTGCGAACGACCAAACTGCCAAATTGGTCGCTATTTTTATTACAATGAGATTTCATGAAGATTAAAAGTATGTGTAATGATACAATATGCCTTCTTAGCGGAGATGAAAAGAACATTAATTTTGACTTGTATATGTGTTTGTGGTGATCCTTCAATCAATTTGCTCCAGCTTTAGTATACAGCATACAATAATTTTATGAAACATCCAAATCGTATTACTCCGTAATAACTGGTTCTAGGCGTTGAGTGTGGTGTATGGTTAAAGAATACCACCTCAGCAGGTCAAAGCTTGTCGTATGAAGCGACTAACAATGACACTGGATTCTTTCGAGAACAGTAGGCCTTAAAAGGGTTGTGCGTGGGGATTGAGACCCACCACGTAAAACCACAATTCCAATGGAAGAATGTATTTACATCAGGCCGTTACCCGATAACAGGTTGTTATGGCCAGTTAAGAAGAAGAAGGCGTTGAGAAGTTTGGTTTCCGATATCCGATATCTTTTCCCACTTTAATGTAGTAACTAAAGTACGAAATGAATTGCAGATTCTCTTTCAATAGCCGCAAAGGCTAACTGCTACGACCAATAATATCGATATCATCTGCGTATGCAAGCAACGGGACACTCAAATAGAACATAGTCCCATTCCTATTTACTTCGGCCTCACGCAACAAACTCTCCATTACAAAGTTGAAGAGGTTGCAGAAGAGGGCATCGCCTTGTCTGAAACCTCACTTAGTATCATTAGGCTTGGAGAATCTCTTTCCTACCTTGACGGATCTGCGCGTCGTACCAACTTTGCAGGGATACCAAACTCAGACAGTGCGGCATATACGCGATCGGTCAACGGGGCTATCTGTTGCTGATTTATAATCAACAAAGAGATGGTGGGTGGAAATTTGGTGTTCGTAAGTTTTTTCCACGATTTGGCGTAGTCTCAATATCTGGACTATGGTGGACTTACCAGGCATAAATCCACATTGATAAGGTTGGATCAATTCTTTCGCAAACGGCTTTAACCTTTCACACAGTTCGCTCGATTGCACCTTATATGCAATAGAAAGAACAGTGTTACTACGGTAGTTAGCGCACACCGTGGGGTCACCCTTCTTGACACCAGGGCAGAGGACATCAAGGTCCCAATCATCGGGCATGCTCTTATCTAGCCATAGACTGCAAAAGAGCTGGTGCATGCATATTACCAACTCATTGCCTCCAGTCTGAACAGCTCAGCAGGCAGATCATCTGCACCAGATACTTCGTTGTTCTTAAGCCGCTTGATTGCGACCCTAACTTCCTCATAGCTAGGCGGGGGTATATCCACGTTGTCATCTATAATTGGCGACGTCGTCATCATCGCCCGATAGACGGTCCGGTACTAAATCCTTCAGCCAGACGCTTGACTTTTTGGAAGAACTTCCTAACGTCATTTCTGCTCCTGCACATCTCGTTCTCCTCTCGCTCACGCTTGTCCTGCTCGCGTTTGTTGCGTCTGAAAAGGCGTCTCTACACCCTCTTCATCTTCGTTTAGTGAAATTCTAGATTTTCGTGGCGGCATCTCATGCGATCTTTGAAGTTTCGCATAAACAATCCACTTTTTTATGCTCGACTTAACGGACAACAGCAATCAAAAGAAGCGTTGTACGGAAATTAGAACAAAAAATCGTAATTTAAGAGAGCTAAAAACGATTTGCTCTGATTTTATAACTTAACTTTCGAAGCCTTCCAAATTTATAAGCCTGTTATCTAACGCAGGTCCGCTCTCAAGATGAAGAAAATTAAAGAAGTCTTCGCAGCAGCAGATTTGAACCTGTGATTGCCCCATATAGTTATGTTAAGTTTTCGTGTTATTCGTGAGCACATACGATATTTTGCCTCGAACTCAACTTCGTACTTATCATCTAGCAAAACACGAAGTGTTCATTGCTTGTATTAAGCAACTTATTTCGAAATTAATATTTATTTATTTTCTTTAGAGAGAAAACTAATAATTCAGCTCGAGGAAACTCAGCATATTGCTTATAAACATCACGTATACGCAGCGTGCGCGCTGGCTGACTGCCAATTAAATGCTGCTTGTAATTAAAACTAATTAATTAGGCAAATATTTGCCTTGCTAATGAGTTTAATGAAATGTTATTGTTAATTTTATAGTTGAGCTGCAGCAGGTATGCATACTTATAGCAAGCACTGTTAGTTGTAGTGTTGTATGTATGTCTGCCTGATTGAAGCTGGCAACAAACTAAACGTTCAAAAACGGAAAACTTGCTCATCTAGTGACTGGCTGATTCATTAAATTGTGATGAGGTTATCTTTAGAGCAGATAGCTGTAAAAGATACATGTCTTGGCAATACAACAACAGCAACAACAATAACAAATAAAAAGCAGACAGCAGGCAGTTTATAGAGCAAAGCACAGTTTATCAACTTGACTACAATCTGTGCTTCGAGCTGGGTTTACCTTTTGAGGAGCGCAAAGGGTGGCAACACTGTTGGCACTGGATTTCGTCTGCACGTGAGTGCGTGTGCGTGCGTGCCTTCAATGATTAATTGCAATAAAACACTCATGATTCAACCAAAAGGGCTGCAAAAAATATGATAAACGACATTTTGTATTGTGTGGCATGCAACCGCGTGGTCTCTCTCAACTCAGCTTTTTGGCACTATATAGAGTCGCTTTGGATTCTGGCTGCTTGGCTGCTTGGCCGCATAACCGCGAGCGTCTTGGCACGAAAATTCTGCATGCTTGCCGCTTGCCGCTCGGCAAGAGGCAAGTGTATGAGTGAGTACGAGTGCATCTGGCGCTCTGTCAAAATTTATGCTATGCTTTTGTTTGTCTCCGTCCGTCCGTCTGTCTGCGCGTCTGTCGCTCTGTTTGTCTGTCTGTTGGATAGCTTGGTTTGCTTGCTTGATAGTCGTCGACTTTCTTACAATGGAAACACGTACATTTCTCAAGCGTACGTGATGTTGAGTATTCATCAACAACATTCTTTGGCAAGTGTGAGTGTGTGTGAGTGTGTATGAGTGTGTGTGAGTGTGTGTCACTGTGTGTGTGTGTGTGTGTGTGTGTGTGTGTGTGTGTGTGTGTGTGTGTGTGTTAACGCGTGCTTGCAGCGGCCGCGTTGTAATGAAAACATTGTCGTGCCAGTTTATAGACGAGTCTGTTGTCGTCTCAACCTAGAGGCAACAACGCTCGAGCACTATGTGCCCTATGTGTCTGCGTGTGTGAGTGAGTGTTTGTTGTTGATTATTATTTCCGGTTTGTGCGTTCTACTTCAACTTTTTACCAACTTCAAGACTCTGCCTCTCTGCCACGCTCTGCCCTCACTTGTGGCCACTTTACATGCGGTTACTCTACTCATTTGGCAAGTACTAAATTAAAGTTTTAATTTGTGCATCTGCTGTGGCAGCAACAACAAAAACGTGAAAAGTAAGAAAAAAGACATCGAATTTTATTTGCCAGTTAATTTTGCTGTATTTGTTGCTTTTAATTAACTTTGAACATGCAAATACAGTTGCTCAAGTGCCGTGGGTTGTGCTTTATATAGTTTTTTCCTTTTGACAAACTTGAATTAATTGAGTTTTTATAGAGTTTCTACCGGCTTAATAACGTGGCTGCTTCTACTAACAGCTGTTGGCAGCCATTGTCTTTTGTCGACTAACAGCAGCTGTTAGAAAACTGTTATACATACGATATAGCCTCAAAATTATAGCACATTTAAGAGCTTACGCTCTTATACACTGTTATAATGCTGCGCTCTTTTGCCGCTGCTCTCATGCGCTGCCATTTTGTTGCGCTCAGCATTTCGGCATTTACAAAATGGAGAATTTCGAAGTTGTTCGTAGACTAGTTTCGGCAACGTGTAAGCTCATTAATTTGGCTCAAATATGCCGGCCATAACAAAATCAAATATGCAATTTGGCAACAATATTATTTCAATTACACAATGCCGTATCGACGATAAGTAGCAAGTGTAGCATGCTTTTGTGCGCCTGCCGCTGCCGCACTTGCAACAGCATAATATGGCTGCTGCTGCTGCTGCTGCTGCAGCTATGGCTACGCTTTCGGCAAGTTGTCCGCCATGTTGCCCAGGCAACTGCTGCACCAGGCGCACAGCATTGAGCAGCAGCAGCAGCTGGCTGCCACATCGATGACGTTTGACGTTACAGATACACAGATACATAACACCAGCGAACGTTGTTGCAGCATTGCAATGCCAAACTTAACCCAATTCACAAAATGGCGTAAGGTGGCAGGCAATGAGAGGCCATTGTTTGAGTTGTGTATACAGCTATGGCTACGCATAAATTCGCATAGTTGCTGTTAGAGAGCGAGAGAGAGCGAGTTTGTGTGCCTGGTTGGTCGAGTTAGAGATGTGGATTAAATTCTTTTACACCAGCGGGTCATGCAATTGTGCCAGTGCCAGTGCCAGTGCCAGTTTTAGCTGGAACTACGCGTGTCTATGTGTGGGTGTCTACGGATATCGTTGTCATTAGCATGCATGTCTGCTTACTGCAGCCGAGCATATTCACGGCAATGTTCACTCACACTCGCACTCTCGCTATCTCTCTAGCACTAGCTGCAACTGTAACTGCGTTCGTATAAGTGTTTGTGGTTGTGCCACATAATTCCAAAGTGTCCAACTAATGTGTCCTTAATAGCCCCATCATCCGCATGCTCGCTCACATGTGAGAGCCAAATGGAATTAAGTGCACTAAAAGCACAAACTTGAGCAGAAAAAAGCTGCATATAACACGCTGTAAAAGTGCAAGGAAATTAACGGTCAGTGTTGCATTTACATCTGTGTGTGTGTGTGTGTGTGTGTGTGTGTGTGAATGCGTATTTCCCATTTATTCGCTTCCTTGCCACAACTGCTCTGCATTGCATTAGTTGCGTTGACATTAAAGATTTTGCGTAAATAAATCTCTCTTTTCGCTTGCCACGCCGAAAAGTAGGCAACAAGCCGCAAACGTAATGCCACGACTTTACTAAAATTTACAAGCTGTCAATAATTTATACGGCGGCAAAAATTCTGCCAAAAGTGCCGTAAATTTTGTGCGTGTGTGTGTGTGTGTGTGTGTGTGTGTGTGTGTGTGTGTGTGTGTGTGTGTGTGTGTGTGTGTGTGTGTATCTAGTGCGCGGTAACGGTAATTGTAGCAGCATCAATTTCACACACACATAAATATTCATATGTGGCAGCAGCAGCGCAACAAAAATAGCAGCTGCTGTAGGCGTTTTGGGGGCGTGGCCGGGGCCTATTATAAAGCTTTGCGTGTGTGTTAATTTGGTGTGCAGGATTTATTTAATTTTCGGTTAGACTTTGCTTTTCCTGCTGTGCAGACAAAGACGTCTTACGCTCCAGTTGAGACGCCATAAATGCCACTGTTTAAATCTGTGTGTATCTCTGTGTTTGTGTGCGGGTTTGGGGCTAATTTATTAAAATTAATTAGCTGCCGCTGTTTGCCTGCGGCTTACCAAGCAAGCAATATGCAATTTTTAAGCGAAACTCAAATTTTGGTTACCAAGGCAATGCGCTTGGAGGAGCCTGCCAAATGGGACTTTGACTAAGACAGATAATTTTCGGGTGTCTTTTGGTTTCCTGTTTTTGCATTTGCTATAAATTTTTGGCACTAGACGACGATAAACTGCTATTACGTTTTCATGTTCAAAAGTTAATTCTTACCTCTCCTTAGAGTATTACCGTTTTTTTCCTTTATAGGTTTAATTCATTGGCCATTATGGTAATAATCAATATAGACTATTTTGTTGCTATATTTTGAGCGGGAACAAGGTAACATATGAATTGAACTAAAAATAGACAGTGTGCCACTTTTTCTCTGACGATCCATGTTTCACAGCTTGCCCATGTTAGCGCTCATCAGGCTAGTAAGATGTCTCGTAAAGAGAACGTGGTGAACGTCATCTACGGCACCTCCTCCATACGACCCGCAAAACCATATACACTGCTCTTAGACCGCCAGTTCGGAGTCCGCCCGTGTAGCAGCAACCCAGAACAAGTATTTTACCTATTGAATCTCCCTACCTATCTCGCGACCTTTTAGATCTATTGAATCTTCCTACGGAGATTATAATGGGATCTATCAGTCCTATATCTGCTATAAACTTAATTATGATGGTTCCGACCGGGCCTTGTCGGTCAGTGAGATCCTGTATCCACCGAGAAGCGACAATCTTATTCTCGCCAGGGTATCATACTTAGCCAGGATGCGCTGGAATGATTCTTCCTCCAGTTCGCAGAACCTTCAGGTGCTGGAGTTGCTGATGCCCAGCTTGTAAGCAGACTTGTCAGAATTCTAATAGAGTACTTACCTGGTAGTTCCTGTTAATGTTTATTTTGGCGCATCGTCTTATCGAGCAAACATTGGCTTGAAAGACGCTGGTATTAACACCAATAGATTCTGACATATGTGCTCACGGTCCCGCGACTTCCAGCCACGAATTGTGGTGACAGTGACGGAAATGCCCTCCGACTGCGCTGTGGCCAGCCTCGTCTTGAGCAGAGAGTGAATACAATTGGTTTACTCCCCGTCTTGAGAGCGCCTGATTTACGGCATCATATGATGCGTTATCGAAGGCACCTTCAATATGTAGGAAGGCGCAAACTAAGGATATTCTTCAGTTGGTAAAGTGCCGTGTCAGTAGATCTTCCTGATCTATACGCTTGTTTATTGATGTGCAGTGGATTCTGCAGAAGCTGCGTATTCCCAATATGATTATCTACCAACTTCTCTAGCATTTTCTACAAAAACGGCGTTAAGCTGTTAGGTCTGAAGTATTTTGGATTGATCTTGTCCTTCTTTCCAGCTTTGGGGATGCAGACCACCTCCGCTTTAATCCATGGTTTGCTAATTATAAGTCTTCTAAAATGCGGGGTTAGGCATTCTTCAACCTTTTGCAATAGTGATGGTGCGATTCCATGCAGTCCCGGAGATTTAAATTGGGTCGCTGATTTCGAATCTGATGAATTGTAACACAATTTGAAGATTATTGAAAATTGGTTTAATGTTTGCCAGTTTGGCTGCCTTGACTCGATTACAATTCTTCTTGATATTCTACTTGCTGAGTTAAAGAGCGGCTAAAGAGCTCAAACATATTTCGAGTTAATTTTGATGTTTGGTTTAAGTCTTTTGATGCCCAAAAAGGACTAGGAAAGTCCATGGGCGTCAAATTTTCGTAAACGAAATACCAACCATCTAAATACAGCTACAATTGCAAGCTGCCAATCAGTTTGTCGTTTCAGTAATTTGCCTAAAAACGTTACTCTTAGATGGCAACACGGCGTCAGGTTGGCCAACAAGGATTCAGTTTCGTACACTTGTGCCTTGTAATGCCCGAAAAATTCTTGAGGCTTACAACTATTGTCGCCGAACAACAAAGGTCATTCTACTTGGCCATTTGTGTGTTTTGTTGTGTTGTGTTCTGTTGTGTTCTGTTGTGTACAGTGTACACTCTGCTACATCATAGCTTTCATTAGCTCTGACATGTAGTAGCTGGAAACTTTGCTGCTGTTAATAGTTGTTGGTTCAGGGTTGCCATCTCCACTAGCTTTATGTTTATTGGCTGTTCAAAATAATTACAATAGTTTGTGTTTAAAAATGAACATGCCGGATAAAAGTTGGCACTTGTTTGGCTACGTTTACGAGTTGTCCGATGGGAGCTGCAATGGCTGAGAGAGCTGCTGGCCATGGCTGGTGTGGTTTCAGCTGGTTTCGAGAGAGTTTTGTCATGTTTTGGTAGCCATTTGGCTTAAATAGGTTTTATAATTTTAATAATGCATAAGTGGTACATTTGGTTGGCTTTAATATTTTAATCGGCGGTCTGCGTTTGTTTAACTTTAATTTGCTTTGATGTGCTCAGCGTGGCGACAAACTGACAGACAGATAGACGTACGAGACGACGGAGAGCAAACAAATGTGCTGGTCCAGATCACAACAACACGTAAATGTGTCTACGACATTGCTAATTACAAAAGTTTTTTAATAAATATACAAACAACAACAACAATGGTGCACAGTAGAGCAGCAAAAACGAGCAAAGAAATGTCCTAGAAGTTGCTCTGCCATTGTTGTCAATGGCAACTGAAACCCCGCCCACGCGTAGAACACTCCTTCGCCCCTCTTTAGACTTTAAGAAAGACTTCTGCGATGTCATTTTGATTTGTCAATGACAACAGCCTTCACTCGGTACTTCGGTAGCCCAAAAGCATCGTCTGCAAATGGACATGACTTAGCATTTCCTGTAATAAACATTTACACCATGTCAATATGGCGGTGTGCTATTGACAATGAGTCTCGTTACGAATTGTTGGAGTGAATCGTGAATGCTTGTAATGATAGGGATACGCTGAATTTTCAAAAGTTTAGCCATAGGCTCATAATTAAATTGGTTTTTTGGAAAACAAAAATGTAATGAAGTAAAAACATAAGTGTTTGTACATAAGTTATAAAGGGTCTGTCAGGAAAACAGTTGCTGTTGGTTCACGATCGAAGCTAAGCAACTACGCCCGTCGATTTCGAGCTTTTCACCCTTATTATAGCACGTAAACAACAACAACTACCCAACATCAGAATGCAGGCTCTTCTTATCGCTCTCACTGCTGACACCGCACATCAAAACAAACGTGCAACCATCTCGCTCTTCAGTGCACATTTTAACTAAATTTAGTAGTATTTACGACTCGAAACTTTTTTCAAAAAATTTGGTGCAGACAGTCAGAACGGTGCCCAAAAGTGGGAAACCCTGTACACATTTTTCCCATGAAAATCAAATTATTGTGCAAATTTTCGTACAAAATTTTTTTGTTGGGGCGTTACTAACGTAACTGGACTGTGTTGGGAGGGGGGTTGATTCGGCAAAATGTCAACATTGTTTCGTTTATTAGTTTAACATGAGTCTTCGTACCCAATATGGTGGCTCTAACATAAATGTTAACCTTAACATTACTGTAAAAAGTAAAATGTTGCTGACGTTTATAGGAGGAGGGTCCTAAACTTGCCACATTATTACTTATATCTTCTTAAGTTTCTATCCGATTTTGATAATTTTTACACAATATTTGCACAATAACAGTGTGCATGACTGTTCTTAGTTTCAGTCGGATAGCTTTTATGGTGTGGCTGTAAACCGCGAAAATTTCTCACGGGGGAAGGGGGTGAGATATCGACATGAACCGATAAACTTGGTCATTTGCGAATCGTATTGTAAAAACGGACGGACGGACGGACAGATACGACTATATCGACGCCTGATCATTTTTGCCCATGAAACACAAATCTATAACACCCTTTTATACTTTGTGTACAGGGTATAAAAAGCAATTATGAAATTATTTTTCTCTTATTTGAATTTTTAACTTTACTTTTTTTTAGTACTTTCTTGGTAAGGGGCATCCAGCAAGTAAGATGGAGGCGGGAATCCGAAAACAGGAAGTTTGATATACTCCAACTCTGGGCAGGAGTCTACCACAGTCTGATACTCTGCCCCGAGAGGCCATGCACGATGAGCAGTTCAATTGAAGAGGTGTTCAAAGTTCGTCTTGGGACAGATGCAGGCACTAATCTTTTGCAACAGGTTGGATTAATTCACGAATAAAAAGTTGAGAATAGTCAACAAATTTTTAACTGACAAATACGCAACGTGTACAAGTACAACTTATATTCTAAAAACCGAAACAATTTTATCTTCCGAATGGTATAGGTTTAACCTTAAAACTTTACATAATTGCGAGTTAATCAGTATTTTTGCTTAGCGTATTCTTATATAGATTGCACCCTTGATATGGCTCGAGAGGAAACTCCTTTACCGTCAGCGATACGCTTAAGGGACTTAAACTACTGGACAAAATCTAGCTTTGGCTACTCCGCTAGCCTCACGAAGCATCCGTTAACACCCGTTAACAACCTTCTTCCACCTAGGGAAGAACCACCTCCTACTTCACAGACGGCTCAAAGTTAGATAATCGGGTTGGAGCTGGCGACTAGTCAGAACAGCTCAATATAAGGTAGAGAATTCCGAACTACTGCAGTGTGTTCCAGGTGGAAGTCCTTGCACTAACATAAGATAAAGCACCACAGATCTCTACATGAGGTGGCGCACCTTGATATGTGTGCCAGGACAGCCAGGAGCTGGCCAAAAAAGGTACTACCATCCACTTTCTTCAAGAAGGAGAAGTCAGAAGTATACCTATGGCCTTTTGTAAGCTTCCACTGGCAGATTTGCTTCGGCATCTTCTGCAGCAGGACGTCCCGGTACCAAAGCCGTGAGCCAAGCGCTTGATATTTTAGATATTTTAGTGTCATTCGTGCTTCTGCACATTAATCTCACTCTCGTTTTTCTGCACTTTTCTGAAATAATTCTGAAATGACGTCTCTCCACATGCCTCTTCTGCTTAAAGTGATCTCGCATATATCGCGTAGCAGCCGGGTGCAGAGCAGCGTTCTTCAATGCGGTGGCTTCGTGAAACTCCTGATCTAACATCCTAGATTCGTCCTTATAGCAAATTCAAGCGCAGTAAAACGAAGTTCACAGCAAATTTCAGAGTTTTCTTTAGACTTAATTTGAATTTTACTAAAGAACAATGTTTGCACTTTTGGCGTAGTAAAAGAAGCCCTAAAAATAGTCAAGATTGGCAGAAATTTTTAGCTTATATTTATTGTTTAATCCGTTTTTGCTGGAAAATTAAACGGCCTCTTCAATCTTCCCTTTACGTAGTTTCATTGATAATATAACGGTCAAAGTCTTTAATTCGGGCCCCAAGAATCGCATCCTTCTTCTCTCTCCTCGTTTGTAGATTAGCTTAAATAAATGCTTGTCATTTGTTTGACGAAATTTAAAGTCACTGCTCCAAAAGTTATTACCGTTAGTTAATTTAAGTTAGGGTGACCAACTGCGAGTTGCAACCCTGCACTGATATGGTAAATGCTGGCAACCACTCTCTGCTGTTGTTGCATTTATGGTTGTTGTTGTTGTTGTAGCCGCCTGCACGTAGCAGCAATTGCAGCAGCAAAGTGCAGCCAACATTCTGCCGAGTGCCATTTGTCAAATGTCAGTGCTCATGAGCTGTTATTATTATTAGCCTGATGATGATGATGATGACGAAGACCAGGACGAAGATGCTGACGCTGACGCCGACTGCGATGACGAATAAGATGACTGGCAATAGTATGGCCAAAGCGATGGCCATGGCATTGGCGTGACATCTGCTGGGTTTTCCCTGACTGTTGTTCTTGTTGTCAAAGCTGTTGATGTGAGTGGGAGGATCGGGCTTGGAGCGGCATGTTGCACGACTGGCGTCTTGCCCAATGTTAGTTATTTTGAGTTAACATAATTGTGTTTTGAAAAATGCGCATCATTTATTTTGTTGCGCTTTGCATTTTCCATTACTTCATTAGAAGCTAGACGGCACAATTGGCGAAACCCTGCGGAAAACTGTTTTTCCTTTAAAAGAGCCTTCACTTTGTGTACTGAGTGCTTATGCAGGCAGCCCATAAGTATGCAATGATTAATATCAAACGACGATTTACATGATGGTGTGTGTGTGAGTGTGCGTGCGCGTGTGTGTGTGTGTGTGTGTGTGTGTGTGTTACTGTATGTTACAGTTTGTTTGCCTGCCTGGCTGTGTAATTGAAACTCGTACTCGTCGTACTTGGGAGTTAATTTCAAGCGTAAACAAAAAAAGTTTCATTTTGTTGAGTTGCCAACTTTTTGCCGCTGCCGCATTTTAAATTTTCATAATTCATGAGCAGCCTTTGCCTTTTTTTTACACTTGTAAAGAGCATATTTATTTTATTCGGATGTTTGTAGCGTTTTAAGGAAGGGAGAATATGTAAGTACATACATAAGTGCAATAACTGGTTGGCCGAATTTGAGACTAAAGTAATGAAAATGAATTCACTGTTATCTGAAATGAATTTTATTCGAAATGTTTGTAACTTCATTCATTAAACGTGTGAAATGTAAGTTTTCTAGTCTGAAAGTGTTACCAAAAACATATAAAATTGAAATTCATTCATAATTGTTTTTTGGTTAATGGGCAACAGTTTAATAAGCAGTGTTTCATATGTGAGTGGAGCAGGGCCAAGTTCTTAATATACTTATTTTTTGAGGTTTTCATTCGAATTTGAGAAGATTACGGATAGTTCTGTGCGCAGCTGTAAATCGTCAATCTCTGGTTTGGAGAAGGATCGAAAAATTTCGACTTGACTCACAGTCTGTAAGAAACAAAGTATGTTGGCACATTAAAAATCTTATGTTTTCCCCTTCTGAATATGCCAGCTCTATTAGTATAGTGTATAAAGATCACACTTTTCAAAAGTCCATGGAGGTTGTTGGTCTGCCAAAAATCAATTTTGGAACTGAATTTCTAATAAATCGCGAATTTCATTTGTATTGATTAAAGTTGATTGTCACAAAGAACAGAAACAGAATTGAGTACATTTGCTACAGAAAAACTGGCAACATAGAGAAAGTGAAGCAGAAATAGAATTGCAATCATTTATCGCAACCAACCTTTAGAGTGCGGCTATTTAAAGACAATGGCCAAGAACCTTCACTCCTTCACTTCAAAATGGAAGCGAAACCGACCTTAGAATGGTGCGAGCCTTGGGGTTCAGGTGCTTTCGGTTGGTCATTAATGTGAATCATAGTTGCTCAAGAATTCATGAAGCTAGACTTGCGCCAATGCCAATGCAGTCAATTGGCAGAGTGCATAGGGCCGAGGAAGCTGACTAGTGGGGGTTTGGCTCAGACGCACTTGATATCCAACTTAATCTCTCGAAGAAGAATCTTTTAACTGTGAAGTATGACAGATGTATGAAAAAATGCGCTGGTAGTTTTTCTTTTAGTTTGTTTAGGAGTTGCTGTCAACTACTTGCAGATGCTTAAGGCCTGGAAAGCAGTAGAACTGTAGTGTTTCTTCTCTAGACAAGAGACAATGTCCCATTGCTGAGTCCAAACTGTCTGTTCGTATTAGGCCGTTTTCGCCCTGCTGCTTGGAAAGGAGCTTACTTAAACGACAAGTCACATATTTTGTTCGATCCAAAATAGAACGTTTCGCGTTTCTTAAGCTCCTAATCTCCTCCAGCACTGCAAACAGGTTAAGGAGCTGTCTAAGGAAATGCGTATATAAATGTGTGGGACTTTTGTTATCGCTCATCCGCTTAACCGAGTACCTAAGCAGATCCTAAGGTACCATGCAAGGACCAGCATCTTCGGAGACAGTGCGGTGGGCTCATTGCACTCGAAGGATGCTTCTTAGGTATGCTTCCTTGCACCCTACTTTAACAAACATGGCATACAACTTTCCCAATTCTCAACTCTTACCTGTGTTGTCCAACTCATAATGTATGTCGCTCTCTAGCTACGTTTCCTGGGTTTTCTAGGCTAGCACAATCCTGAATTTGCCTGTGGCCAGTTTCCGTAGAATGTGATTTCCACTTACTCCCGTGTAGGTGAGTCGTTATTGGAAGTTTCATGTTTGACCCCACTGGTCCGTGGGTTGGCTTACGCACTTATTAATCTCTCTTCGATCATCCTGGAGATTTGCGAGCTCGTTCATACTTTGTGCACTTGCTTTGATTATTCTGTCTGCATCAAATCCGCCATTTTGTAAGTTGCTTACGTAAGCGCACAACTAAACTATCTTTAGGTGTATCCACTGTATTCTACAGCTGCAGCTGGTAATTGAAACAATGGATCAAGATTTTTTTGAAAAAAGACAAGACAAGTTTTGTTTGCTTTTGGTTTGTTTCTATACATATGCGTTCATTTTATAATCTATACTATATTAAAGAGCCCTGAAAGTGCATGTAATATTCGGGGGTTTCAAAGTTTATTCCTGCTTTCTCTTATTACTTTTTTGTTTTTGTATTTTATGTTATTTGTACAGTTTTGTATATGTGTTGTCGACGTTTGTTGGCACACACAAAAAACCGCGGGAAACTTTGCTCGGTCTTTTTTCTATTTGTAGTTTTTTGGTCGGTTCTCACTTCTAAGCGGGAACTGAGAATGAGAAAAAATCTCGGCGGCCCTTTGCTTTTGAGCGTGCCATATCTAATGCCGCAAAGAGTTTATAGTTTAGAACCTGCCCTGTGTGTGTGTGTGTGTGTGTGTGTGTGTGCCATGTGTGTAGTATGACTTTAGTGGCGACTGCCTGCTGCGATGTAGGCGTTGAAGTTGCTGTGCGCTGCTGTGCTCCAAAAGTTTAGTAAAAACTTTTGTTTTATGGTCTTTTATGTGCTCTGTCAAAACTCCACCACAGACACAGACACTCTCTCTCTCACCCACACACACACACACACACACACACACACACACACACACACACACACACATGCTCACGCTCAAATGCGCACACACTTGTGCAGATAAATGGTCTACATGAGCATCCAAATAGTCACCAATGTATAAAGCATTGCCCTCGAATTTTCATGCCCAGAGCCATGAGCGAAAGTTTTACCATCGAGCGACCTAGCGAACAGACCAAGCTAACGGCCAGGCGACCAGGCCAAGTTATGAGTTATGTGTGAAAGTACCAACTTTTCACGCTGTCACACAATTTTCTCAATTTTCTTGGCTATTTCGCGTTGGAGGCCAATGCACAAGGGTGCACAGCCGAGAGTCGGGCAAATGTGCAGACAGAAATCTTTTGCCTTAGATTAGTGTCTTGCCTGCTGCTTCAATTTACTGGAATTTCTCTTGACCCCCAGAGCCACAAGAGCTCAATTGATGTCAGACAGAGGCGCGTCTTCAAAACACAAAGAACAGCAACATCAACAACAACAACAGCAACAAAAACAACAAAATAAAAAGTTAGCAAAGCGCCTTAAAGGTGGAAAAATAAAATTGTGTTCAATGTTGTCTGTGCTGGACATTGATAGCGTTGGCCTGCAAAAAAACAAGGTAACACAACAGCTGCAACAACCACGAGCCACTGCTACACGGCTGACACGCTGTAAAGTACTTAACACGGAAGGCAAACAGCAACAGCAACAGCAACAACAGCAACATCCAAAGCAACAATGCCATGCAAAAACAAACAAATTGTGGATGGAGTACATGAGGTAACGAAAGCTTCAGCAGCTATGGCCAATTGCGCGCCATATTGGCAACAACAAGCACTGCCCCCAGGTAGAAGCTACATATGTGTGTGTGTGTGTGTCTGTGTGTGTGTGTGTGTGTGTGTGTGTGTGTGTCTGTGCGTTCCCATGTTGTTGGCATTTTTAATACCGCACGCTTTGTCGTGTTTGACATTTTAATCGCCTTAAATTTTATGTTGAGGTGCACAGAGCGCCTGTGTCCATATACAGGAGCAGCAGCAGCCGCATCCTTATGCTCACTCCAACAGAGCAGCACAGCGGCAACTTTGTGCCGTGTGCAAAAGTAAAATTTCCGTTCGAATTACTTTCTAATTCTATAATGAATTGTTTGGGCTAACGACAGAAATTTACGTTGTGCGCCATCAAAAGTTACGTATACGCCATGTATCACACCGGCTCTTGCTATCTGCGTCGCTTTCGGACGCTACAAATGCAAAGTTTTTAAGCGCTCTTCCATCGACTCACACACACACCTACACACACACAAACACACACACACACAACACACTCGCAGTCTCTCCTCCTTTTTTGCTCATAGATTTAGCTGCTGCTTTTGTTATTATTGCTTATATAATTGGCCGCCTTGTTGTCGCTGCTTTCAACGCTTATGTAAAACACTTTTTGAGCTTAGCTTTTTATACGCTTTACAAAATGCATGGCATTATGAGATTTCAGATCTGTTTGCAACATGTTGAATGTCTATGATGCTGCGATCATTAATGCTGGTTAAATTAATGTACAGTTTTCAATCTTTTTAAACGTTTTCAGTCAGTTGCAAAATCAAGTACGGGATTGATGCTGTTTTGCATCTGAATAAAACTTCAAACAAAGGAGCGACAAGCAGTGTGAAGACGGTTCTTCAGACGGAAATCTTCGCACTTTTGGATGCTGCAAGCTGTAGTGACGATCACGTCGAGTTTAGAGACCTGGAGAAGCCAAGCTATATACTAGGTTCATGGACACGAAGTTATACAGGAGATGGTAAAAGAATTATCAAGCAAATGCTCAGCGCGGCAGAATTGGTTGAATGGATAGCGCCCCAAACGGACAAAAACTGTAAAGAACATGGTAAATCTGGTTGCTGGCGCTGTAAGAATATCTGGTGAATGGTGGAGTTTCCACTCCGCTAAACTAAGCAGTTCCAACGCTTATGGCTTTATGTTGGCCGTTGTCTTATATTACGATCGGCCTTCTTGAAAACTCAAATGTGTCAACCCTGACAACATAATTATTAAATTAGACTGACTCTAATAGTAGGATTTAATAGCTCGTTCGTTCTCTGCGATTCGTTTCATTACCAACTAAACCCAAACAGTATCAAATCTTCGGTGGTTTCAAAGTTCAGCATCTCTCCCTTAGTATTTTTTTTTGTTTTTCGTTTGTCAGTTTTGTTTAGTGTCTGTCTCGCGTCCTCCCGCCCCGTACAAACTTATTATTTCGACAAAGCCTCGCTGTGTCAACTTATTTATTGTATATGCTGCTATCGGGACATCGTATTTGTAGCATTTATGTAGTTTTTGCCAGGAGCTCGTCCCGCTTGGCAGTAATGGTCTGGCGTTACGCTGGCGTACTGGCTTGTGCCAAGCCACTAAGTTTGTTTAAGCAGCTGTGGTCCAGCTGTCGAAATCCCCTGCATAAATTGCCGGATTAGTATTGTTAAGCGAAAGTTTTGTTTTGCATTTTAAAAAGGTGCCACGTTACTCCGACTGCTCCTCACTGCTTCAATGCGCATCACAAGCCAAAAACAACAACAGCAACAACTATCCTGTGGCAAAGTGCTTTCTGTTGATTATGAAGTTGGAATATGTTTTGTGCCTGGTTTTTGCGCTCCATTTGGTGTTCGCCCTTGCACTAAAAGCTCCTGATTATGAGTGCGTTCAAGCTCTGTCAGTTGCAAATGGAGAAGTTCCTGGCGCTGCTTGCACCATTTGTATCAGAGCGTATAGCTTCCAGGCATTCAAGAGTTCAATATGGAAAACAAATTTGAGTTGTGTATGTGAGTGTGTTTGTGTGCTTTATAACTTCTTGATTGCTGTCGTTGCC
Source organism: Chymomyza caudatula (assembly GCA_035041775.1). NCBI lineage: Eukaryota > Metazoa > Arthropoda > Insecta > Diptera > Drosophilidae > Chymomyza > Chymomyza caudatula. The sequence goes on from JAWNKW010000168.1 coordinate 2,003,433, forward strand.
TGCTGGCTGCCAGGTGAAATGAGTGCAGGAAAAACAGCCCGCGGCAATTATGCGAACTATTTGCTGTTATTCGTAGCTAAATGAAGGAGGGGAGCGACGTGTTGCATGCAATCAGCTTTCATTTGTACGGCAAGCAAGAAAAAACATTTGCTGCAACTTCGACAACTTGGCATCGAGTACAGCAGCAGCAGCGATTGCAACAACGGCGTCAACGTTGGCTTTAGCAGCGGCAACAATGAGCACCGGAAGTACTTAAGCGCAACGCAGAGCACTTCCTGTTTTTGTTTTGCCAATACAACCGGCAAGCGTCGTCGCCATCGCCGTTGTCGAGTCGAGTTGAATTTGCCATGCTCCAAGTTGTTTTTGAGTTGCTTTTCACAGAAAACTGCTGCTGGGCAGATGCACAAAACGAGTACAATACAAGTTCCACCTGGCCTGGCGTGCTGCTCGTCTTTTTTTCCAACCAACTTTATATATATATATATATATATGTATAGTTTACCAACAAACACAGAACATGTACTACAACAATTTCGTGTTACTTATCGTAAAGTATTTGTTATTGCAACTGCTGTGATACTTTTTTTTGTCTTCATTTTAGCCATGGCGCATTCAATTGCCAAGTGGACGCACTGCAGCAAGAAATAACTCGGATTGACAACACAAACAAACAAATAAGAGCAGCAGCAAAAGAAATGTTTGTTTTTTCTTGGCTTATTTTGCTTGGAAACTTTAATGCGTATTTGAAGTATTGGGTTTGAGTCCGGCACTGAAATCATAGTAGCAACGGACGGAGTTGCTTCCTAACAGTGTCAACTTTATGACAGCAACAACAAAGCCATGAAACTGGCACATTGCACCTTTATCTTACCGGCAATCGCTATCAACCGCAGCTTCTACCTAATACCCTAGCCGGAGCCGAAACCCACTCCCTCCCGCTGCACACAAAGCTTTTTAATTTCTTTTACCCTTCATATCAGTTGCATCCTTTTGGCTATTTCGTTGCCCCGTCAGCAACGTGTTCCTGCTCCTGCTTGCCGCTGTCTCAGATTACATACACTCCATTAACATTTTATGTGCTTGTATTATCGCAATTAAATTTTTAATGTTTTCATTTCGAGCACATTGCATTTTCATGTTGCAGCGTCGCCGTTGGCAAGACGTCGACAGAGACAGAGACAGACGTCGACGGCAACGGCAACGTCAGAGCACAGCAATCAGCGCCTGCTGCACCGCAGACAAACACCAGCACAAACACATACACACAACCACACACACACAACCACACACACACACACACACACACACACACACACACACACACACACACACACACACACACACACACACACACAAACGCCTTCGGCAGGGTGAAAACAGCAACGCAGGAAATGCAACTTGGCGCATTCAAATGAATTTGTGTGTATGTGTGTGTGTGTGTGAGAGTTTGAGTGTGTGTGTGTGTGTGTGTGTGTGTATGTGCTTGGGTGCGTATTGATGTTGTCTGCAACTTTAGATTCAGGCAAACGCAGTGTGAAAACAATTGCAAAGCAACCAGATAGAAAATCTGACTTGGGTAAACTGAAGCATATATACTCTATAATTAGAAGCATTTTTCAGGTCGATCCATTCTCCATTAGCTAAGTTTATAATTAGCTGGATTTCAGTTTCAGTTCTGGGTTAACTTATTAGCAGACCTAGCGAGAGGTTATGGAACTTCTGTCTCGGGGCCCGGAAAAGATAATTTGACTGTGACACTAACAATGAAGCACACAAAGAAATTGGCTAGTGGCAAAATCCGTACTATGTTCAATCTTATTATCGAATAAAGTTTCAGAGTTCAGTCAAGCTTACTCGAAGCTTACCGGAAGAATCGGTGGCACTATCAGTGTCATTATTTAAGCTAAGTTTCAAATGCAACGTTATCTCTATAAAAGTATAGTAAATAGTTTTATCAAGTTATTATGTATTTAGTATAATTTCAAAGAAAGGTTGCTAGCTCGCCACACTGTGACTCTTTATTTTTACTTACCCTTACTGAATAGTATACCTATGGCAACATTATGAAACATTATGAACTCGAAGCTAGCCAAAAAAAAGCACAGCGGAGCTCGGTTCCCTTAATCGGGAGAGGTGCTGCGGAGTCGTGCGCGCCATTACAGGACACTGTTTATTTGATGTCCATGCGGTTAGACTTTCTGCACCCTTCAACGTCTTTGGCAAGAGTTGCCGTCGTTCGTTGCCGACGAAGAGGAAGAAACGGTTGAGCACCTCTTCTGTTCACGCCCAGCTCTGTGTAGACGTAGGATAATTTTGCGCCCGGAAAGGTTTTCTGTCACTTTTCCTCAACTTTTTTATACAGTTGGCCTAACTCAAAATCGCACGGTTCGAGCTAGAAGACGAATCAACCCTGACTACAGTTCTTCTTCTTCTTATTATCTGGCCATAACAACCCGTTATCGGGTTACGGCCTGACTACAGTTACCCACGACTAAATGACGTTTCTATTTGAAAATGTGACATTTTTAGCTATAACATTGGCTAACATAAAGCCCTGTCATACGGTTTACAACTGGTTTGGGCAACTGCTTGGTTATAAACCAACAGAGGCGTAGGTTCACAGGCAAACGTAAGACACCCATATATATAGAGAGATAGATTTTAAAAGTAATGGATATTGCAGCAATGACATCACTTTAGCAAAATGTCGGAAGTATTCGTAAAGTAATGAATTCTAATAAGTGTCATCGGATCGTTCTTAATCCAACAAATACAAGTTCAGCTAAATCCATAACTAGTTAAGCTACCAAAATATCAATATAATGAACAACCATGATTTGATAATATCTTATTAAAGATATACTCATTCGACAAATACTTTTGATGCCATAAGACGTTGTTGCGTGTAAAACCCGTGTTTCTAAAGTAAAACAATTTCTGGCAAAAATATGAAAATGAAATCCATGAAAAGATAACAATAAAAACGACTACATCCTGATGCAGAGTACTCCTCCAAGCGCCTCTGCTTCACGCAAACCATTTCCATTCGTTGATTCCAAAGGTAATTAGTTCGCTCTACACCTGGTCCATCAAACGAAGGCACGGCCTAACCCTTCGTCGCCTTCCATCAAAATCCGCATTGTAGACTTTTCTCGCAGGAGTTTTTCATTTACATATATACACAAAAAGAACAAGCCATCGTAGCCGCTCGGTGTTTATCCACTTGACAATGACAGTGTCGTCGTAGTTTGTCGTTCCATCGAATGCTGCCAACGCAAAGATCGTACGGAGTACTCTCCGCTAGCACACTCCAGGAGCACTTTTATCATACTGCTGCATCACCTATGCTTAAGTTCATAAAGTAAAACGTCAAGGATGACCGTCTTATAGAGTATTAGTCTCGTCTGGCGAGAGTGGTGTCTACTACTCATTTGCTGTTGAGACCAAAGTAGCATCTATTGGCAAGAGTGATTCTCCGCTTGATCTCCGTGCTAACATCGTTTTTTATCGTGACGGTGGTGCCAAGATAGACGAAATCCTTGACAACATCAAAAGTATAGAACTACACTGAAAACTTTTTCAACATTATCTCTCTACTCGAAGAATGAATGTACTTTGTTTTACTCCCATTTACAATCAGAACCACTAAAAGATTTTCTGTTTATGGCCGCAAAGGCCTCGGTAACATCACGATTGGTTCTTCCAATTATGTCAACATCATCAAACAACTGTATACTTTGAAGAAAGTAAGTAACCATTAATTGACGATCTCGAATGAATAAAACCTATGCGAATTGGTTGAACGGAGCATCATATAGAATATTTGGAAATATAGCATAGTAATATACCACAAAATAAATAATCGTTCGACAACAACCCCTTGGAATCCCAAAACATAATAATTTTTTTAACTGCCGGTAGAAGCAAGTGGAGCATCCATAGTGGGAGACTATCGTTTCGATCGATGCAAGTGTAAAAAAGTCTAAGACGTACAAATCCTGTAACAATTCTGTTATATACGTTTTTTGTGGATAAAAGTGGAGACACTAGTTCATAAATGACGTGAACAACATTTTTGAAGATTATGATCTCAAGAAAACAACTGTTAGCATTCCTAGAAACTTGGAATAGAAAATCAACTGTATCATTGCAGATAGGATGCACAGAGTATACGCTGCTCTTTTAAAAGCGAAAGGAAAACATTTGAAGAGTCAAAAATTTAAAATTTGTTGAAAGATCTTTGATGGATATGTTGGAATTCGAAAGAAAATTTAAAGATTTTTTTAGATCTCATTTACATTTTGATTGTGGCGTCACAAACAAAATTTGTTTTGGGTTGCTATTCTACCAAGTTTTGTGAATAATAATGAGTCCCGTTTTATACGGTACTATATGATAACTGCAATCAGTATTCTCTTGCGCCTTCTATGCACTACAAATATTAGACTGGACTGAATATACCCGCTGTAAGGGCATAATTAAAAGCATTTTCTGCGATAATAATTTTAATGAAAGTGTTTTCAGTAATCACACAGTGCTTGCGCGTGTGTGTCTGTGTATGTGTCTGGCTGTCTTATGTCTGTGTCAGTTCGTTTTAATTTCCCTTTTTCATTTTTCCCACTGCTAGGTACCGCAAAACTTTTACGCTTGCGGTTCTGCGAAAAAATGTTGTTGGAAAAAGTGTTGGCTGATTGCTAGAGTAGCAATTGGTGAGCTCAAGCTTGGACAGACAGACTTGCAAGTGAAGCCGAAGCCGGGGCCGAAGCTGAGCTGCTGCTAATGCCCCATTGCATTTGTTGTGGCTGACAATGAGCCATGAGCAATTTACATGTGTCGAGGCGTCGAGTATTTTAATTATTTGAAATTGCATAATTTATGCACTTAAGTTTCGGCAATCAAAGGCAGCAGCAGGAGCAGCGGCAGCAACGGCGGCTGCAAGGTTGCGATTTCATTACGTTTTAAACAAAAGGCGCAGACAATGGCTGCTCATCAAGCGAGCGGTGTGCGTGTGTGTGTGAGCTGGGTCTGGCAACGCTGGCTAGAAACAGAAAATCACATTTGTGCGGGAATTGCCGCCTGCTTGGTCAATGTACGGTTACATGGATGGCTGCACCGGAAATGAAGCTTTAACGACTTTGGCCAGCCCCCAACGCACTCAATACATACATACACATATCACACTCGCAGAGAGAGAGCTTCCGCTGGCAACATGCAAGCTACGGCGGAAGTAGTCGGGCCAAGTGTAATCACAAATGGCCATAAAAGTAAAAAGAGCATATCAAAAGGCAAACGAAATTACCAAAAACTATCCAAATTTGTTTTAAACAATTAAATTTTTGTGCAGCGTCAAGCAAAATTCCATCTTCTTCTGGCTGAGCATAAATCAAAGCAGACAGTGAATGTGAATGAGTGGGTGCGAGCGAGTATGAGACGTCATTGATGCTAGTTATAAATTTGACATTGTTCCAGGCAACCCGCATATACACGCACACTCAGACACACTCACTCTTTGTTATCCGAGGGGCAAGAAGGCACATCAGTTGGTGGCACTCACAATCAATTCCAATGATAATAAATTCAATTTTCGCCTCTCACGCGACTGCTGCATGTCGCTGCGGTAAATTGAAACGTTCCACACGTACGCCTAAAACTATCACTAGCCAAGTGTGACTATGGATTAACAAGCTGCTGCTCACTTGGCTGGCCCTGCTCTCAGTGGCAGCAAAGGATGTGGCATGCAGTGAGCTTGTCCTTTCATTGCTGCAAAACACAATTCTCGTTGCGGTGTCAAAGCAAAACTTTTGCTTTTTCCGTTACAAAAGTTTTTCTTTAGAAAATTGTGCGCTTTTGTATTTGGCAGTGTATGTTGGGAGCGTGTATGCAGCACGTAAACGCTGCCAGCTCCAGTGGCAGTTGTTCTGTCGCCAACCAGCCGGCCGCCTCTTTTGCTCGTCTTGTCAACACTTGCTCATGAGCCCTGAAACGTGTTTGACATTTGCGATTAGAGCCGTCAGTACTAGCGGGCTCGCTCTCTCCATCCGTATATCTCTTTTTACTGCCACTTTATCAAAGTCTCACGGGTCAATGGCTAAACTAACCTCAATTATTTGTCATTCAATATGATTATGGCGCTGCATTCGCTAAACTTTTTGGCATTTGACTATTGCGTATGCTTTATGGCTGTTCGTTAGTCCCAAGCCGTTCTCTGCGCTTCTCAGCCGTTACGTGCACAATGGCGCCATCTATGCTGCTGGCTGCCATTGTGCGCTGCATAGTTGAAAAACAAAAAAAAAGTACTGAAAAAAGAACGAGGCAAGTTTGAGCCACATATAGCCGCCGGCCAATGCTCTAACAATGAACGTCCAAGTCGTTTGTCTGCAACTTCGTGTGGCAAACTAAGAAAACACACTTAAGCTGGGTCTGAGAGTTCGCAGGCAGCAAACATGCTTAATTATTCCATTAAAGTAATATACTTTACATTTTTTCTATGTCTTGGCTGTGCATTTTTTTTTCTGTTACTAAGCTTTTGTGGCACGGCGCTCTTTCTGTTGCACGTTTGGCTGGTGTGTGTGTGTCTCACTAAAGTTCAATTAAAACTTAGTCAACGTGCTGTACTATGCCGTGCTTTGACAGAAATTTTAGAGTTCATACACAGTCCGTTGCAAGGTGCAACTCGAGTCGAGATCTAGTTATTTGAACTGTCTTATCCTTTGTGCACTTTGACGACTGAGCGATGCATTGAAGCGTAAGCGTAATGTGCGTTGCTCTCACTTGTCTACTCTATCTCTCCGTCTCTTTGTGTCTCTGAGTGCATTGACCATTAAATAAATTTTAATGTGAGCTTTATTGGCTTTTGATGCCAGCGAGTGCTGCCACAAAGTTTTGATTCGTTGTCCCGCTCTAGCAGCGACATTGCCAGCTTCGCCCACTGCTCTCCCTTCCCTGATCCATAATGCACGTGAGCTTGTCAGTCACCAGTCGACAACGGGAAAAAGTTTTTCCACAACTACGAGCAAATGTCTTCATTATGCGTCGGTGTGTCGGCATCAGCAACGACCACGGCAAACTTTAAGTACAACTTAATCAACGTCAAGTTGGGGCGTTTAGGGCGTGTTGCATGCGGCATGTGGCAACTGGCGTTGCGCTATAGCTTGCATAATGGCAAAAGTGCAAGCGCGTGAGAAAATTATGATTACAATTTTCCAAATATGTGTGAAATTATCGTTTCCATATACAGCAGAAAAGTTTTGTCTGCTAGACTTTGACTTCAACTGCGACTCCGACGCCGACTCCGACTACGACAGCGACTCCGAGTGCTTTTTAGCGCACTTGGAGCACGTCAGCATCAAATCAACATTATAGCGCGTAGTTTAACTGAATTTTCCAGCACTAATAGAGCACTACATGCACCTATGTATATATACTAAATGCATAAATATGTACATACACGCATCTGAGCGTTATGTGTGTGTGTTGAAAGTGCACATTAAAATATGACTGCTTTGATGCATGGCTTATGAACAAGACGGTACGGTGGAAACGTCACTATTAAGTATGCCAGTCTAGGTAAAACATGGTTCTACCATTGCACAGTGGTTCCAGTGATGGTCCACAAAATGAAAAGGAAAGACTGACTTACATTTATAACGCTAGAACGCAAAAGGAAGAGCATCTGTGCTTATGACAGGTTGTTTTTGTAATTTTCCTATGATGGCGCATGCTAGCTGACGCCATCTGAACGCTAGGGGGAGCTGGTGTACGCGTGCAAAAAGATTTTTTCAGTTAATGAAACATTATTGATGTAAGTAGAGTAGACAAAAAAAAAACAACTACGTTTTCTTTAATTAAGAATATGTCACAGAAACGGAAATCGCCTTTAATGTTTAAAGTATCATATTGAAAAATTTCTTTAAAAAACCTAGTAAAAATGATAAGTTTTCCTTAAAATTCCAAATCTGTCCAAGAACTAAAAAGGAAAGAACTTTAAGAATGAGTATTCAATAGAACTAAGCAAAATTTTTAAAATTTTTAAATAAAAAAATACATTTGAAATGTGCGCCATAAATTTAAGAAAATTTTAAATTCAGTTAATTAAGTTGCAAAAACAAACTCAGTAGGATAAGTCCCGAGTTTGTGCGTGTACATAATCGTAGTCGATCCTGCTTCGAGAATAGGTTCCAATTCCGTAGCTGCAGAAGTGACAACGAGTACTGGCTTTGTCCACAAAGTAAGGTGAACGATCTTGCCAAGCCAATGAAAACCGCGTCTGTTTCCTGCTCCACAGTGCCCATCGCTGTTTCCTCAAACACTTGTTGATCTGGCGCAAGCAAGCTTTGAAGGATGATCGTAAAGACGCCAATGTCGAATAACAGTCTAGACGTCCAATTGAAGGGCTACAATTTCGGCACCTTGGAAATCACCAAAGAAGCAGATACAAAGTGCTTGCAGAAGGTCTCCTTCGACTTCTACCAGGAACATAAGTAAGGAATTATTTGTACTTCATATTTTACATCGCTTATAGAAACAAAGTTTACTCCTTGAGGTAAGACCAAAATCTGTTATTGCGATCGGGTGGTTGTTGCCGGATCTTTAAAAGACATTTTAATGTTCTTAATAGAATCAATCGATCTATGGAAATGAGCCTGAAACGAAACATCTGCCGAATTCTCTTGACGCTTAATAATTGCTTTTTCTCATACTGCACCACTTCATAGCCTTATACCACTGTGCTGACAGAAAGCTGACTCTCTTTGGCTTAAATTTTTGCAACAACCAACAAACAGACAACAAGCCGAAATGCGTCTTGTCTGCAGTATTATTTTTTTTTAATGCCAAGGTTTTTAAGGCATCTCTCAGGCGACGTGATGTTTTTCTCGTGCAACTAAAATTAATGCCATAAAAAAGCAGAAAAGCTGAAAAGGAGCGCTGGCTGGACGCAGGACCCAGGACGGAATCTACTTACAACAACTTTAGTTTTTGTAACCAACGTAGCTTAGTGTAAACAGCTTGAGCTGTTTCAGGAGCATGTATCTACGAGTGCGGTGTTGTGTGTGTGTGAGTGTGCATAATGCAAGAGAGCAACATTTTGGCAAGATATGCAAAACAGGTAGACACATTAATATGAAGGCATCATTAAAACTGCACATCTTAGCCAAAAGTTGAGTACGGCTTGCTGCCATCTGATTGGGGTCGGAATTGCAGCCGGAATGCTGTTCCCAATTTTGAAGGCTTTGACATTTAATATTCAAATTATAAGCACACACACACACACACACATACACATACACTAATACATACACATGCGTATTGAGTGCACGCTCTAATGCCAAGTTTATGCAGTTTTTCAAGTCGCGCGCATAATTTTCTAATTAAGTTCTTTGCCTTTAGCTTTGGGATTTCGCACTTTGTGCGTTGCTTGGAGAGATGCGATGCAATGACTTTTAAGTAGCTTGCCGAGATTAACTGGCTCCTCTTTTGGCTCCTTTGGGTGGTGGCATGCTGAATGTTGAAAGTCAAGTGCAACGCGACGGAAATGTCGTACGTATTTTCATTATTGGCTTTTTTTCCGCTCTTAACAAGATTTTAATTTGAGCTCATTATGTTTAAGCCTGTCAAAGAGCAAAGGACTTGCAGACTTAGACAAAGAAAAAGCAAGGACAATGCAATGAAAGCAGCATCATTTTAGTAAATTTAATTGCATAGTTCAGCGCTGACAGTGTCAAAGAAATTGAAAAGGTTTTTCATTTTGTTACTGTTACTATAGCTGCTAAATTTGCATAAGGATTCCATTTTGAATCGAGGTCATTGATATTTATGATACGCAAAACTGTCAGTTGCATTCCTAACTATGCAAAACTTTAAATCAAACACTGCAAAAAGGCGCGCTGACACGCCCACTTGGTAAATCACTTGGCCGGATTTTGTTGCATACCGTGAGGCGCTCATTAATTGCAAACCGTTTGCCATCCATGTTCGTTTGCAGCTCGTTGCTTTTTGTGGCTCTAACGAATTCATTTCATTTCCGCTGCATTCATTTGCACGTCATGCACTCACACACACTCACACATACACACACACACACACACACACACACACACACACACACAAACACGCACAGTCTTACGTTGCCTGTGGCCACACACACGTTCCAGTGCGGTGCGGTCGCAATTTCATTTCGTTTCAACATTGCCATTGCCATTTGCCGTTACAGTTTCACACTGTCCAACTGTCCCATTGTCCCAGTGACCAACTGTCCTGGCTGGCCGCTTGGCTGCTGGGATGCTGGGCTGCTGGACTGCCCGGCCAGCCATCATTGTGTTCACAGACAACGCGCGTTGATGATGACATTCCTACGAAAAGTCCACATAGTCCGGTCCGGGTCTGCTCCAGCACTGCTTCCGTGTGCCGTTCCGTTTCGTTGCGCGTTGTTAACCAAGCAACTTCCGAGGGTAATTAATTCGAGTACTCGGCGCTCTCGTTGTCGCTCTCGACGTTGCCGCATTCATCGGCATTGTCGCTGCCGCTTCTGCTGCTACTTCTGCCGATGCTGCTGCTGCTGTCGACGACAGCGTCGTTGTCTGTTTTAAACGACTTACAACTCGGATTACAATTAGACAAGCTGTTCGCTTGCACTATTTGCGCAAATAGTTGAAGCCGCCGTCGTAGTTCTCTACTTGCTTGTATACAGCAGCCCTGCTTTCCACATCCAATCCCCAAGCTCCTTCCCTCTCTGCGTTGTCGCATTTTTTGTGCAGATTTGTGCAGCAAATGGAAATTTGCATGTTACATTGTATGGCCAACAGTGTTGATGATGGCAATGGCTGTTGGTGGAGGCGATGGCGATAGAGATGATGGCAACCACACTGACACACATAGCAGGCATTCAGCGAGTTGTAGGATGCGGGTAACGCGGGCATATTTATATACTCTGCGGTTTCATTGCAAATTTGCTAAAATGTTCCCCCCGTGACTCTTTCCATTTGTGGCTTTTTTACTCTTGACATAGTGAATGGTGTTATAAGTTTTTCCAGAAGTTTTGTAACGTTTTAAAGTAGTCGTGATAAAACTCAACAAACAATCAAGTAATGAGCCTGAAAAAAGATTTTTCTATAAAAACTTATTATTTCATTGTGTCACTGTCATAATCAAGTAAAAGATATTGCCAATGAGCTACGCAGGCCTTACAGATCATTCGCAGAAATCACTCTTAACTAACTCCACAGATCTGATAAAGACTATCAACTTGTTAAAGATCCAAATCATTTTAGTGGCGATGCAATCGAAAAAGAAACGGCTCCTATTATCGTGGAGCAGTGGACGGTGGATACCCAAGGAGGAAAATGAATGTAATCTTTAATCAAGTTTGAAGAAGCTGTGAGCAAGTCAAGGAAGAGATTTTATACACTTCTTCAGCAGCTATCCTAACGTTCGCCTGGATGCCTGATACACTTTGACATTAAACGGTGTCCTCACATTTCAAACATCTTTTATCTACTATTCCACCCTGTTTGCTTTTAACCGAGTTAGTGAGTTCAAACAGATCCTAAAATCCTTATGTTCCTTAAACATTGAATCGCATCCTCGAATAATATTTAATAATATCACAAAATTTCACTTTTTCACCAAAGTTACTCCACTGGACGTGGGTGGAAACATGTATCAATTAAAGAAATGAGCCTCGTGAAAGACTCATTTGAAACCTTGCAATGGGTCATACTTTGCAGGGTTTCTGAACATATAGTAAATGCATTTCAGGTACCTTAAAAATAAGAGTGCCTAACTAGTAGGTCTAGAAACCCACTGCCTAGCTGCTCGTGTTGTTATGGCTAGTCAAGAATATGATTTCGTGAACTGTTTTTTCCATCATCTCATGGACAGATTGGCAGACGGGGGCTTCTCATGTGCTTTCTCCTTTACATTTGCGCATTTTAAATTTGCGCCCAATCTCAATTTTTCCATTCCTCATGTTTCTGTTTCTTCCTCTTCTGGGGTCCCTTCATCTTCTTCTTAACTGGCCATAAGAACCCGCTATCGGGTGACGGCCTGATGTAAAGACATTCTATCATTGGAATTGTGGTTTTACCTGGTGGGTCCCAAAACAACTCAGTGTTATTGTTAGTCGACTCATACGACAAGCTTTCACCTGCTGAGGTGGTATTCTCTAACCCGCTCACAACAAGGGGGTCCCTAGACATGCCTAAATCTAATATACGCGGTTTTACACCGTTAAATTCAATATTATTTGACAACATTACGCTCATCTACATCAAAATATCGTTAAATGATCATAAATTAGACTATGATGCACAAAAAAGAGTCACAATGTGTCGTTTTAGTGAGTAGTTTTTGGTAAGGAGTGTAATATTTTTGAATTGTCTTCTCTGAGTACCGTAGACTCGTCCTTCCTCTTACAAACACAATAATAGACTTTATGGATTTAAATTCTAGATTTATGTGTGATAAAATGTGTTTATCATGTTATCTGTTTTATCCGAAACGCTGAAACGGAAATCAAAGTGAAACGCTACTGTAATACCGCATTCGGTAAACAGTGTTGCCAGCTCCATTCTCTCATATAGAGTAAGCAAACTTCTGAGCCCAAATTTTGCTTGGGGCTGTTTTTTTTTTTGAAAAAGCTCCTTTTTTTCATTCTTAGTTCACTTTGGCACTTTTCGTCTGTCTGAATTCCCTTTCATTTGTGGCTTGGCATTAATGCAGTCAGTTGCTATTGTTGTTGAGTTTGCACATTCTCGCTGGAAATTTGCTAATTTGTACACCATGCTGCATAATTGCAATTGCCAGGAAACTGAATATACATATAAATTGTTTGTTTGTGCTTTGTGTGTCTTCATTTTGTTTGGTGATATAATGGGCCCAACAATGTGCCCAAATCAAAAAGAAATCACAGCGCATAAAACTTCTCGCATTACGACAAATGAGCTCAAATAAAAAATAAGAAAAAGTGAAAAAAGTTACAAGCTGCTGGAATCTCATCAAGTTGCCAGCCAAATCATAAAAATATATTACCCACTTTAAAGCTACACAGACACATCGTCAAGTTCCAGTCTTCCGCACTGTCATGCCCATTAACATGCTCACGGCCCATCAACTAGGTAAGGGAAAAGACAAACATGTAACTAAACACCAAAACTCAGTCAGGATACAAATATGGCCGGCTACAAAATGGCCAAACTTTAAATCATTCGTCACAAGTAGCTGGAGCTCCAAAGCTGAGCACACTGCGAACTTCAGCAGCGTGAGTAAGGGCTGCAAGCGGCGGCGCATGGGCCGGAGTGGGGATGAGGGTTTCTCACATAAACTGTCATAAAAAATCGTCTAGAGTATTATTTTTCTGTGTGACAAGCTGCCAGCCCGCGCTGACATTCATTCAGTGTCCAACATTGCAATTGCGGCTGGCCGGGCGACGCGCTGCGTCTTATCTCACGGGTCCGGCGTTGTCTGTCACGGCAAACGTCAACGCAAAGCGCGCACGGCAAAATATTTTGCTGCCAGTCTTCGCTCCTTGCCTTATACTTCTAATGACAAACAAAAATCAACAGCGGCAGCAGCCACATAGCTTAAAAGCTGTGTGTGTGTGTGTGTGTGTGTGTGGGTGTGTGTGTGTGAGGGAGTGCGTCCGGGCAGTGGGAGGAATCTAAAATGCAAATCCGCTTTTTATTTCATGCAATTATTCTTGGCCATTGTTTTGTGCGCAGACAGGACACAGCAAAGAGCAGCAGAGGGAACACATACATAAAATAAATTTTGTGGTCATTTGTCTTTTGTTTGACTTGAGCAAACTCTACTTGCTGCGTGCCCCGCATCCCTTATCGCATTCCGGCCATTGTGGAAAGTGCCAATGCAAAAAGGTGCGCTTTGTTTTTGGCTAGATTTCGAAGGAGCATTTAATAGCAAGTGGTGCCCGGGCGTGGTGTACGGGGGAGCTCGAGGTGGAAGTCAGCTGGCAGTACGCAGCGCATTCATCATAGCTGGCGTCGTTGACAATTGCAAATGTCGTTGTTGTTGTTATCCATGTTGAGTTGCTCTGATTGACAGAATGAAATGTTGCCGCATATGTTGCAAGACAACAACGACAGCCTGTTTGCTGCTGCTGCTGCTACTGTTGCACTCAGCTGAACTCCATGTAAATGTTATGTTAATGAGTTATTGTGTGAGCTTGTATGCGTTTGCATTTTGGCAGCCTCAAAGTATGCAACAAAACTTGCAAATGCATTACAAGTGTTGCCATTTGCATGAACACGCCGCATGGGCGCCTTTTGTGTTTTATTGCCGCACAGTGTCACTTAAATTTTGCAAAACAAAAAGAAACAAAAAATACCAAAAAAAAAGAAGAAGAAGAAGAAAAACTGCAGCACAGTGTGTCGCAAATTCTTGCATTTGCCAAGGGTCACAAGCTACATACGATATTATATAGTACATACTCTGTCTGTCCTCAATGGCATTTGTGCAATTTAATTTTGTGTGTAATGAAAAAACAATTTGAGAGTTTGCCAACAAAATGCAAACAAACGGCACTTGTCATAACAAATGTCTCGGTGTTGTCTTTGGTCCGCCCATTTGCAATTACGGACACTGTATTGCATTCTGGACACATAGTGCACATATATATATATATGCACACACCCATGTATGTACATGTATATACCCAATTGCAACATTAGGAGCATGAATGTGATAACAAAATGTTGCATTCCCTAACCTTTAAATTTGCAAATATAATCTAGTGGTTCCTGTTAAACCCTCAGTTCACTATCGATGAAGATTTTGCAACTATTGCCTTGCACGTCAGAAACTTCTTACTGAAAGGGTAACTTTTGCATAGAAGGAACAATATCCTTTATAAAGAGCTCCTTGATCATGTCATGATATGTAGAAGAATCACTATTTTGGGCGACCGAATGTAAAGGTTGCCAAATTCGACTCATAGGAAGAGTAAGGCTTAACTGGTCTTTTACTGAAGAAACACTATTCGCTATTAATCTGTTCGACAACCAATGAGATAACATTTACAATTTGATCTCCTATTTCGCATTTGTGCGCTTAAATCCGATGAGTCTAGTTTCAAATTAACAGCCTTAAGAGTAAAAAGAGAATATTATTTTAGGAGGGCCTGTAAAGATGGTAAGCTGTAAGAAGAATTTTTGAAGTGAACAATTTTGGGGGAAGATCGTCTTGTATTATGTGACGAAAATCTGTTAGTACGCTCGGATGGTGTTACGCTTGTTTGCACTGTGCTAACAGCGTCCACAAGATCTCAAGTAGATGGGATGGAAAATGCTTTGAGTTCTTATTTTAAGTATCATTTCTAAGATAAGAGTCTAAGCCATCACCAGAATGTAAGAAAATAAGCTAAGAAAGTTTTGGTTAAATCGGCAAAGTAAATGTTGTGTCTATAGCAAACGTACATATACCATCAGTCAACACTCATCGAAAATTGAATTGAACAATTGAAACAAAATTTTTGGGTTTAAAAGCAACTGCTTTAATTTGAAAAAGTATTTGAGTAAAATTGCCTTTACTTAGGTAGCGCAGTATACTACATTATCTGTTGTTTGTTTTATTGTGCCAAAGAAGGACGCACTGACATATGCAGTCAAACATATGAGTTGCGATCAAATATACGTGCGCACATCACTAATGACCAACGAACTAGGGATAATGAAAATAGTCGTACTGCCAAATGCGAACTTTTTTCGAGAGCTACTGAAAATGAGCGATAATCGAGAAGGACACAAGAAACATTATCGATTGTGCCTACAGAGTGCTCCTGTGAACATAGAATTCACTGCATATTATTACGATGCCAAAATCGATAACAATCCATACAGATCAGTAACAATTGATGAAATGTCAGTAGTTTGTCCGAAAGCGAAGAAAGAGACGTAAAGTATGACAAACGCTAGGAGGAAAGCGTAGACGAGAAAAAGAAGAGCGCATAGATGAGTGAAGACGAAGTCCAATGGTCGAAAGGTAATGAGTAAAGCGAAGACAAAAAAGAAGAGGCGCAAGGACGAGGATGATGATGGTGAAACGAAGGAGGAAGCAGAGAGGAAGTGGTAGTAAAAGTCGAAAAGCAAATCGTTGGAGAAGAAGAAATGTAGTCATGAAGATATGGACATAGGATGATGTAAGGACAGGAAAATATGAAGATATGAAGATGTGAATATATGAAGATATGTCTATATGAAGATATGTCTATATGAAGATGTGAAGATATAGATATATGTAGATATGACATATGAAGATAAAAAAATTGGAAGATTTCATATCATTTAAAGAAATGAAGATATGAAAATGTGGTCATAAAAAGGCAAACGAAATCGTTGGAGAAGGAGATATGAAGACATGAAGATATGAAAATATGAATATATGAAGATTTGAAGATATGGACCTATGAAGATGTAAAGATTTGAACATATGAAGATATTATTATATTAAGATTTGATGATATGAAGATGTGAAGATATGAAGATATGAAGATATGAAGATATGAAGATGTGAAGATATGCAGATGTGAAGATATGAAGATGTGAAGATTTGTAGATTTGAAGAAAGGAAGATATAATTAGTATTATAAAATATATTATATAATATTATAAAGCTATGAAGATAAGTAGATTCAATTGAGAGAATAAAGACAAAACTGAATAGTTAACGAATGATGCTCTCAATTCGTAAGCTAAATGCAGAAGATTGCAAAAGAATATATCTGCATTGTAATCTTCTACCGAATTCCTTTTATACCGTTTCCAATTGGGCTTATTTAATGTGTACCTAATAGATACACACAGGACATTGGCCTCCTTTATATTTTTTAGTAATTTAATAGCAGTTTATATAGCCAGCTGCATGTCAACAAGCAAACTAGTCGATTTCAATTATGGTAAAATCTTTGTGTGTAATTTCATGAAACTATCTTTTGTTGTCAAATATGACAGTTAATTGCTTTTGTTACGTCAGACAATACAGTTAGGGTCTTTTGAATGTTACACACATTTTTGAATAGTTCGACAGACATTCGACACTCTGACATTCAATATTATTACTTGTCGTACTGTACTTTGCATGCTGCATTTTAATTGCCATTTATGCTCTCGCTCGCTCCTCCCGCCAAGCTCTCACACCCTCTCTTTCTGTCTTCAAGTGTCCATTGCCTAAGTAGCTAATTTAGTTACACATTCGCTCTCCCGCTGTTCAGCATTATTAATCAATGGCGTTTTCATTTTGTGCTCTAACTCATACACACGCACAAACATGCACAAACACGCACACACATGCACACACATGCAGACACATGTATGTGTTGACCATTAGCTGCTTCCCTGCACCGTTATGAGCCGTTTGTTACGCTTGGTCTCTAATCAATGAATCAAATTATTTGATTTATGATTGCTCTCGATTTGCTCTCCACTCAAGGATTTCCAGCTGCTTAATGAATTATATGTTCTGTTTAAAAAATGGCGCCTACGCGTATACGCATTAAGATAAGGTTTGAAAAATGGTTTAAGCTTGAAAACATATTATGATAAAGGGCCGTACCTGAGCTCAAAGGCAAAACAATGCTTTAACAGTGAATCAGGCTTATCTAAGTTATTGTTAAATATAAACTCTTTTGAATTTGTTGCAAAACCAAGGCGTTTGTATCAGCAGACTTAATTTGCCTAGTATGTGTAGCGAGTAGCATGCTTGAAGAGCGTCCTTTAAAGCTTTTAAAGAGTATTAATGAGATTATTAAGATAAAGATATAAAGATTATGAGATTCTTGACAATTTTTGTCACATCAATTAAACACACACTTTTAAGAAATTAATTATTTCAGGCAAAAATATCTTTTGACATGTAGATATTCGAGAACTTACCTTTTCTGCCCTTTTGTGTGAATTTTAACGCATATGGGAAGTACTTCGGAAAGCACTGCAGGAAGTACTTCGAGTGGTTAATTGTAATGTACTGCGAGGAGAACTTGTTGGTAAGTGCTTCGGAAAGTGTTTTGGGATGTACCTAATGGTAAGTACTTTGAGCAGTACTCCGAAAAGTACTTCGGGAAGTACTACGGGAAGAAGACCGAGAAGTACTTTTGGAAGTAGTGTACGAATATTTGTCATGAGACGGAAAAAAAAACATATAACAAACTTGTTTGTTGTGTAAGGGTTTTTCAAATTCAAATTTGCAAGCATCGATGGAAACATTGTAAAGGAATAGCTGACCGATTAAACGTTTGAAAACTGTATATTTAAACTGAAAATAAAACTGCAGTTAAGAAAGGATGTCAAATATTCTTGGTGACGTCATATTGGATGAGTTTTATGCAGTTACATTGTGAATGGGTGTTTTCAACAAGTTTGCTTTCAGTGAATTGAATTTGTAGATGCGATTCACGGACTTTGTGTAACAATATTCTAAATTCGCATAGTTTTTATCGAGTGAGTTACACTTTGAATTAGAAAACTCAACTCGAGTTTTAACCTTTGTTAAGAAAATGAGTATTAAAATCGACAAAACTAGCTAAATCTGGCAAAAGTACGATTTCAGTATTCATAATTGTTTTAATGATAAAAATTTAATAATGCTTGTTATACAGTTTAAAACTCAATTTGAACCGTTTATGTATTCAACTAAATTTAAGTGCAATCTCAATTATACAATCGCAGGTAATTTTAAAACTAATATAGTTTTTTTTTTTTTTGTGAAAAATCTATTGGTGTGGGTTATATATGCCGTCACGAAAATACGCTATTACTCTTATGTGGACAGTATAACGCAGTATAGCGAGAAGTTTGTCTTAGCAGTGCTATTATTAGATAATCATGCTAAATGGCGACATATTATGCCAAGTTGGAGAGAACTCGCAGCTGCATGTTTATACCCGGTAGACAAAACGTAAAAGGGTATTATAGATTTGTGCAATGTATGTAAAAGGCAGAAGGAGGCCAACGTCATTCTGCATAGTTGTATCAACTTTGCAGGGATTCTAAACTCAGACAGTGCGGCATATACGCGATCCCTTTGATGGGCTATGAAATGCTGCCTTATAATCGACAAAGAGATGGTGGGTGTCGACTTGTTTTTCATGGGTCTTCAGACATTTATAAATGTATTTTTGATCTATGTTACAAAATTCAACGACATTGACCCAAGAATACTAGAGTTATTCGTATAAAAGTAATTTTTGCCCATATAATAGTAAATTTTCCCAATAGGAAAATGTTTACAGGTATATCGATCTTATCGATGAAAAGAGACATAAAAGTGGATACTTCTTATCAAAGCCATGACTTTGGTCCAATACTATGACAACTATTCAACTTTCAAGTCAGCAGGTAGTATAGTTTTCAGCTCCATGTGTGCGTGAGTGGCACTTTAATGGTTTATTGATAAAGGTAAGGCTCATGCCATTTCTTTCTTTTTTTTGTCCTTTCAACTTGTAACACTTTGTTTATCTCTTGAAAAGGCATAACATGAAAATAAGTTTTCAAGTCAATCACTATGATTGTTTGAAAGTACTATATGGAAGAGCTGATAGAAGACTGAAGTTGACTATTTGTTGGTTTGCTTATGTTTTTGTTTTGTTCCATTGTGCATTGGTCTGGGCGTGTGGCCATGCCTTGGCTGCTGATTGTTTGCGCCTTTTCTGGCTGCATCAAACTGATGACGTTTTAGCTATTAGCCAAATGTCAATGTACGCAAAGCCGTAAGCACTTATAATAGATGGGATTTCAAGTTGTCTTCGGTGGCAACAACTGTCAACTGCCAAGAAACGGCACGGAGTCAGAGCCAGAGCCAGAGCCAGATCCAGAGCCTCGTCGTCAAGTTCAGGGCGAAAGTTCATGTTTGAATGCGCGATGACGACACAAGCCAAACAAAAAAAATACATAAAAGAATAGCACTAAAGTTGCTCTGTGCGCCATTTGATTGCCTCTCTTTGGCGCATCGCGAGCAAGCGAAGACGGAAGCAAAGCCATTGCAGTCTGCCATCGGAGCTAGACATGGTCATTGCATTGTTGTTGTTCCTGTTAATGCCGGTTGCTCGCTGTGTTGCTATCGCTTGTCGTGGCACCTGACAGTAAAATCTTTCTCAAGATAATTTGAATAATTCCACTGACCCAAGCCAATCACCCAAACCCAGCAGCACGAGCTCCAGCGCACATTTCCACTGTCTGGCTCAGCAACGTCATAGTCCTTGTTGTCGTCCTGCTTGCTGACAAATGGCTTTTAAATCACCTGTCAGACCCCTTGCGTTTTTATGCGTTTTCATTTTGTTATTCGCGTTGCTTTCGTTAAGATACTTGCCACAACAGTTGGGGCAAGGCCACTCCACCAGCTTCAGCATACGATTAACATACTCGCTAAGCGAGTCGCATACAATTGCTTTTAAAGTTTTTAACTACATATTCGGTAGCGGCTAACACACACAATCTTGCCACATAAATTGCCTGCTGTGGCTTGTAATCAGCAGCGGCAGCACTTTACATGCCACGCTGCACATATGTATGTATGCCATGGCCGTTGCACTTTTGTGATGGATTATACGCTGTTGCTGTTGCTGTTGCAGCTGCAGCGACGTGATAAGTGCCAACAGCTGGACACTTGTGTGAGTCTGTGTGTTTTCAAATTGAAATGTAATTTGCTCTAAATGTCAGCTTGCAACGCCAGCTTTAAGTGTGGCGCCTCGCTCATTTGTTTGCTGCCGGGGCACACAAATCCAATACAATCCGATATGAATAATTTCAAAAAAGCCGAGCTTAATTTACAATGCCTAGCACGTCAGAGAAAGAGGCGTGGCAGGAAAGGCGGCAGCGGCAAGGCAAACGCCACAACCACCCACTCTTGTGCGTGTGCGTGCGTGTGTGTGTGTGTGTGTGTGTGTGTGCGCGCTTGTCGGCAATGATAAATATCGCATTAAGCGCACATACGTTATGCTTATTAACAATACATGCACGCACACACACACAGACACACACACACACACACACACATACACACACACACACACACATACAGACACACACACTCACTCAAACACAGAAGACGTACATCTGGCCTAGTGAGCATTGGTTTGCTGCTGCTTAATGAAGATTCACAAATGAATGTGTGGGCTACTCGCACGAGTCGTATACTTGATATTTGTGCAATTTACATGCTTTGATTTAAATAGTTATCGTTGGCGTTTAGATGAGCTAAATGCATACAATACAAACACACAAACAAACATATATGAATACACTCTAACACTCACATAGACAAATAGGGTCCTGCTTAAGTGGGTTCTGCCATAACAAAACAGGATTCAAGTGGTTGGTCGTGTGGCGATAATGCAATATTCTATTATTCCTCGTCGTGGTTGTTGTTGTTGTTATTACATAATATTTATTATTGTTTGTTTATGCAATTTATGCTGCATTTTGTGTGTGGATGCTGTGTCTGAATTGTACGATTACTCAGTCCAATTAAGATGTATAATGCATTTTGTGGCCTAAAGCTAACGTTGTTGTTGTTGTTGTTGATACTGCTGCATGTGGCTACGTTTGATTGGTTTTAAATTAAATATGCAAAGCCCTTTGCTAATTATATTATACCCAAAAGCATATAAACATGCAGTTAGAGATGATTTCTATCGGAACTCTTTTAATAGCATGCTATTTAGCGCACAAACATCAGACACTTAGAACTTTGATGCGAAGAAATTTTCAATAGCTGCAAAGGGTCATGTTAACAAAATTGTTGCATCTACTTGTTCCTCCAGTAAGTTACTTTGTTCTTTGACTATGTAATTTGGCCACAAGAGTGTATTTAAAGTAAATGAAAAATGTAAAACATTAGTATAAATATAATCAAATATCGCCTACTACAAAGATAAAAAAGAGAGAAGAAGATGATCAGCTGACTACAGTTTATTTCCTAGTGAGAAGGCGACTAATTGAATCATCAGAACATATCAATGAAATCAAAGTTGTGTTATCAAACAAGAAAACACACCAGCCAATGGAAACAGTTGTCAAAACCAGAGAAGAAAAGGACAACAATGTAAGAGTTGTCTTACTGAAAACAAAGAGTGGCAAAATTTAAAGATCACTGAATAAAATCTATCCGCTGTCAAACCAACAAGAAGAGAAACTGTGTAGAAAAAGCGTTCCATGTTCAGGACTGCATAATAAGAGTTTTAAAGAAATCTCCCTCAAACTGAAATTACAGATTTCGAAAGTGGAATGTCAGCAAATCTGATATTGCTCGAGAGCCTTACTGCAGATCGATATAAACAGTAACTTTAATTAAATTACTGAAATGTCGCTTCAACGTTTTTCAAATAGTTTAAGTCTATCTTAACTCGATTGTAGATAACAAAGAACTGAATTAAAAAAGCAAAATGTTTAATTCGCAAAAAATTTTGAATTTATTACCATGTTACTCGCAATCAAATCCAGGTACACCAAAACTATCTGAAACGGATTTAATCAATAGTCAATTACCTCAAATTCAAATAGTTCATCTCATTCGATAGTAAGGTTTCCGAGATATATGAGATTAGTTGACTTTGCAACATTCGAAAACTCGATTTTTTCAAACAGCTATAACTCAAAAACCGTTCTAGATACCTCAAAACGGTTTCCGGATTTCAAATCAGCGACCTCAAGTATACTGAAAAAAGTATGCCATACTTTTTTTATATTGATTTTTTTTTTGTAAGGTAATGTTGAAATGTGTGTACGGTGTTGAAATGTTCGCAACGAACAAAAAAACAACCCATTTAAAATTTTTTACTTTTTGATTTAATTCATTTGGAGCAATTGTATTTTGAGTTCATTGCCTTTAACTTGCAATCGAATAAAGTTAGTCCAAGGAGGAGGAGTATATAATGATATTGGTTCACAAGTAGACTTAGTATGAGGAAGAGAAAGGGGAAAAGATAAAGAGGAATGATAACGAAGAAGAATATGATTTACCTCAAGTAGAGTACGGTGGTTGGTAAGCTGAGCGAGCAGGGAGCGGTGCCCCCTAGTATTATACGAGATATTTACAATAGCTAAAAAAGTGACCAAGATCAATATTGGCTACGGCGCTTAATAGTGTGAAATACTTATGTAACAGCTTTAACGTACTGAGAGTAAAGATTTGGTTTGTGGTTCGTTTTAAATCGTAAAAAATTTACATTTCGTATAGAAACAGATGTTCCACAATGCCTTATATGTGGTCCTTAACGTTGCCTACTTAATTTTTTTACAATCTGCAAGGGTTTTCAATGTTATACATATCTATATATATAGATATATTGTACAGAAATGGAAATCAAGCAAGATGCGCAACACAAACCGAAAGATAAACATTTTCCACAGCCGTCTGGCCAGTTGTATCCACAAGAATCATCGATGAATTGGCGCGCTGTGCAACGTTCAACTTTTCGACCGGCCATCTTGTTTCGCTTGTTTGTTGTTGTTGTTTCCTGTTGTTGTTGCTGTCGCATAGTTCGCGCAGTTCACTTCAGTTGCCGTTTTCTGTTGAGAAATTACTTATTTTTCAATTGTTGGGCCACACCACAGTCCACCGAACCACTGTTCACTGTCCAGTGTCCAGTGTTCAGTTTCCACTGAATGCCATTGTTGTTGCGACTACTGCTGCCGTGCAATCTTGATTACTGTCAGTGGCAGCAGTTGTATTTAAAATTGGCTAACAAGTTGCAAGCAAAAAGAAATGGCAGACTGGTTGCTGCCACTGCTGTTCGCTCTTAACTTTTCATTTAGTTGCGCCTGCCGCACTTTTTCTATACGCTACTTTCTCTCTCACCCTTTCGCTAGATTGTGCTCCCTTCCACCACTCTCCCTTTTGGCCATAGTCTTTTCATATCAGCGAATTTTTGCCATGATCTCGCGCCCCCGTGCCGCATAAGCTATTGAATGTTGCAAGCAATGCTTTGGAGCTGCCATTTGGCTATTTGTTTTGCTGTGTTTTTGTTTGTGT
This sequence comes from Chymomyza caudatula, assembly GCA_035041775.1. Lineage (NCBI taxonomy): Eukaryota > Metazoa > Arthropoda > Insecta > Diptera > Drosophilidae > Chymomyza > Chymomyza caudatula. The sequence continues at coordinate 2,027,406 of JAWNKW010000168.1, forward strand.
TTGTCTGTGTTGTGGCATGGCTGCCCATTGTGTACATTTGTCCAGCAATAATTTGATGTTCATGGGATATTGTCATTTGTTGCAATTGCCAAGGGCTGTCTGCTTTGGCTGTGCTTGCAACATACATACACAATGAAAAATTGAAATTGAAATGTATTCTGCCATTGGATATTGCACTGCCTTATTTATTTTAAAATTATTTGCCTTGCTGCTTGCTAATCACAGAGTTCTAGTTAAGCGTTTAGGGTTTGACAAAATGACCCACAAAATAAACCGTTTGGTTGTTGCGTATGGCAAAGACAAATGGTCGATCCGCCTGGAAGAGTTTGCGCTCGGGATTGACACTGGGCGCAGTTTCGTTTTCAACGGCTGCAAAGTGTATTAACTTGGCTAAGGCCATTGCATAACATTGATTTGTCCAAATAAACTTACGTCCAGCCGCATTGGTTACGCAGCCTCCCTCATTGACCTCTAAGTAGAGCTTCTGCCTTGCCTCGCTTATCATTTGCTGCTTCTTTTTGGCAAAAAGACCGGTCAGATCGGCGCTGGGTTCAAAGATTTGTGTTATGCCCAGCTAAGTGGAGAGCGGGAGAGAGAATTACAAATCCATGCCAAACTTGACACTTGATGTCGCACACTAACCTTCTGTGCTGGTACTTTCAAGTCCACATCACACTCGACCTTGAACTGCGGCAGTATAACGTCCACCTCATGCATCAACGTCTTGACGGCCACCTCATTCATATCAAGCTCCTGCAGTTTCTCCTCCAGCTCACGTAGTCCATCAACATCTTGCGGCACTATAAACAACATGCTGATGTCAGACTCTTCAAAAGGCAGCTGCAGCAAGCTTGCCTTAAGCTTTTTCGACACGCCGTACCGAAATTGACCCACTTGCCGCATCATAGGCAGCTGCATGCGCTGTTCGGGATTAATCCAAAAGTCGCCGGGCGTTGTGCGTTCCAAGGTAAAGCGATGCAACCACTTGGCACGAAAGAACAATGAGTTGACCAGAATGACACTTGTGTCCTTATTGAATGCGACTGGCAGCAACAAATTGCGCACTGTGTAATAGGTCTGCAGCTCCAACCACTTGTTGACCTGCTGCACCGAGTTGTCCACATCGCTAAAGTTCAAAGTATCCGCCTGAGCATTAAAGTACTCCACTGCCGTGTTATTAAAGTCCGGACGCAGCTGCTGCTCTTCATTCACATAGATGCGCGATACGACACGCATTGCTACACCTTTGGTATTGCAGGTGCACTCATTGCTCCACAATTCGGCGTTCCGCTTGGCTATGTCACGTTTCTTGCCCGCGCCCAACAGCAGTGCGCGGCGCAACTCCTCCGCTGTCTTGCCTTCGGCGCCCATGAAGGCCAAAGTCAGAGCGCTGCGTGCTGCCGCCGGCGAGATTACCATATTGATGAGCGGCGCTTCCTCATTGACGGCACGAAAGAAGTTGCGCGCAAAGACTAAGGGACTGGCGCTGAGCGATGGCAGTATAGTACCAGCGGCAGCCATATTGGACAGTGCCAGGCCAACTATTGCATATGCAATAAGGATAACTATTCACATGAACGAAAAAAATTGGGAAACTGTAAAATATTGTTTAATTTTGATTACTATAATGCGGCTTACGTAGTTTTTGAGACATTGAAAGGTTTCTGGGTCCGACTCTCTCGAAGTTTGAATGTAGACTGAGAGTCTGTGAGCAATCACTTGTAGTATTTGTCTATAGTGAGTTGCTAAGCGCACCGAAGTGTGTATACTCTTGACACAACTATTGCATCTATTTGCTCAATGGCTTGAATCCCAGCAGCAAGTTTAGAGGGCACACGTGATGCGGCTCGAGCAAGAATATCCAAATATTTGCACAAAACTAAAGCTACTGTTACTTTTGCAGCTCGAACCGGACGTTTTTTTTCTCCTAAAAAGGGTTTGTTAAGCTCACAAGGCAAAGTTTGTTTGGGGCAGATATGTTTATAAATGACGACTAACGCTCGGCATTCAAATATTTGGGAATGACCGAAATACGTATTATGAACGAATTTTGTACTCATTACTTATTGTCTTAAACTTACAATACGATGCACATTCTAGTTCAAAGCTCAATTTAAACTAGCTTGTAAAACCGGCTTCTACCTCGCGAAGTAAAACTTTTAACAGTTTTGAGTTTTCCTAACGGATATGATCCCAAGGAATCTTGTAAATTGTGCTAAAACACGGTTGGTATGGAATTACACTAAACTTTATAATTACACTTACTTAATAAATATATTTCTAAAATTTTGTACATCAAATCATAGTCAAGCTTTCAAAGCAGTGGTCGGCTGCGGCAGCAAAGGAGTTGCCAATGGCATTGCAAACCCAGTTTTTAATGCAGGGGTCTGCAGCAGAAGAGCAAAGCAGAACATTCGTCGCGTGCTTACATTGACTTGGCCGAAGTGATCGCCGAAGGCTTGGCTCACTGCTGGTAAGTTACAAAAAAAAAAAACAGTTTCTTGCCGCTCACTACAATGACACAGGGAATAAGCTGCTGGGGTTCACTCGGCAATGAATGTGAATGATTCAGAAACAAAGAGAGTTAAGTGATTCGCAGCAACTGATTCCATTGAGTTGATGTATTTCAATAATAAATCCTATTATCGAAGTCGTAAATATTTCCATCTTAAATTCCTCAATTGAATAGAATCGTTAAATTTAAATAAACTGAACTGCAAGTAAATGATTTTTTTAAACCGGCAAGCAGAGTCTGCGCTTTACAGGTGTAGGTATAAGAGAACTTGAGAGCAGCATTCCACAAGTTCTTATGAGTAAAATGAAATATATACAAGTGATTCGCTGTTCCGAAAGCCTTAAGAATCCTAAATTTAGAAAAGGGTTTCCGTTTCTTAAGTTCGGCATATCCCGACTAATGTGCGCAGCAAGTACATTTTTGTTTTCAATAAAATGGACTTGGAGTCCTCACGGGATGTGCGGCTAATTTGAGACATTGTGTGAATTATGTTCAAATTGGCTTAAAATAGCACGAAAACAACAACAAAATTACAAAAACAAACGTGCAACATTAACATTAACCGAGCGTAACACAACCCGTGCATAATAACATGACGTGACGGCATACGAGTCGATCTTATCACGTCAATCCCTAACTAAAACTGATCATTTTGTTTTATATACTGAATGAGATCTACATTGTGCGGCAAATGAAGAGTATAATGAAAGTGACTCATTTTCATATTAACAAGTAATTACTTGTAGTTGGTCATATGATCTCATGCAAAAGTGTTTATAAACCGGTTTGCCTGGTCATAACCCATGCCAAAATTGAGGCGCTACTTCCCAAGCTCGTTCTGGGCCCTACAGAGCTGGTTTCTTGTTATCGGGAATGAGAAATCAATTTTAGTATGTGTTGAGATTTTATGGTCTGTGGGCTGATTGTCAAATGAAACTGCGCACAAAATTGCATGTTGTGTGTTGTCGTTATTGTTGCTCTTGTTGTTGTTGCCATTGTTGTTCCCACTCGGAGGCCATTGTCAATGCCATTATAGTTATGCAGTTGGCTTTGTTGTTGTTGCTGTTGCTTTGGTTAGCAGTCAAACGTCAACAACGACATAGTCCTCGTCGTCGTCGTCGTCATCGTCCGAGTCTTCCCGGTCGTCATCATTGGCTTTGTTTTTATGCAGTGACTTGCTTCGATGCCAATTTTTGTCTCGATTGGCAAATATTTTCAAAGCAGTATTGTTATTTGCATTTTGCATGGCTCAACTGTAAGTCAATAATGCAATGCGGTGGCATTTGTTCCACTGTTTAAGGCTCTCGCTCGCCCTCTCTCTCTCTCTCTCTCTCTCTCTCGCCCTATCTCTCTCTCTCTCTCGCGTGCTCTCTTTGTAGATGTCAACGCCATTTTGTTTTATGCTGTGTGTGGTTATTGATTTGCTTGGCTGCCATATGCACTTGACGTCTTAAATGATGTCTAAACATTCAACTTTTCAACTGCAGCCCTGGCTGTCTCACTCTTTTTGTTGAATGCTCGCTCCTCCTCGATTCTCGCTCTCGGTTGCTTATTTTCAAATTGAATGCTATAGTTACGCGTCGATTCGTACAAATTTCACGCTTGATTGCTCTGTTTATGCTGCTTTCCGTTTTTATTATCCATTGCATTTGAATTTCTACTTGTATATTTCAATATCATTTTGGCAAAAGCGTTGTGCACCTTATTTCATTTCCACCTCTCACATTCTCTTAATTCACGTATTTATGTGTGTGTCCTCATCAATGCACAAAAACACAAGCACACACACACTCACACTCACACACACACTCACGAACACTCAATCATTCGGCTGTTCATGCACTTCGTTGGCGCAAATGAACAAATTTTACGTTTGATTGGGTCATATAAGTGTGATTCGTTTAAGCTGCAGCGTCGCCAGAATGCAATTTAATTTTATCGATTTTAAAATGTTTAATAATGAGACACAGTATAGCGCGTTTCCCGTAAACATGGTAGCAGATAGGCGAAATGTTGTGAGGCTTGGTGACTAGAGTGGTAAAGAATCGTTGGTTACAAGCGCTTTTATCGATATAATATATCGTTGATCTACAAAGCTTGCATACTTCTTTAGCTTAGAAAATCGAAACATGAAATAGTTTATACGGTAGGCTTACTTTGCACACTCTGTAGGAAAGTCTGAAAGAATAAGAGAAAGCAAATTACCCAATTCGCCAAAAGAAACAGGCGTGAAAACAATCTACCTCATAGACATTTTGCTTTAACTGGAAAGTAAATACTTTTAAAGAGAGTGATCATCAGACCGATTCTACCTTATCAAGTATTTCTTGTTCAGGAAATCAACTAAATGTCGATTTTTTCTGTGTATCAGACCAACTGGATATTCCTATAATTCATTATTGTCCCGTTCTGATGTACTTCGGCCTTTCACAACACATGTTGGATCAGAAGAGTTTTTCTGACCCAGAAACACTTATCTAGGATGGGCGTGCACAAAAGCCAGAAAATTTAAGCTCGTGCTAGGCAAGACAAAAGGAGAAGCGACACGTCCGTTTGATTATAGAGTAATTAGCGACTGATTTATTGCGCATTGCGTAGGCAGATGCGTAAGCTTAGCTTTAACATTAATGTGAGAGTAACATTAAGAGTGAGTGTATAATGTTATGTGAATGTTACATGATTTGCTCTAAATGTTACGTGTATATGTATGTGTTTTATGTTATTTGTGCGAGGTTTGACCGAACATCCCGGCCCTCCTTGAAAGACCCTCTTTCAAGCAACAGGCAGTATAGCTAGTTTGTGCACCGAGCGACAGCAAATTCCAGTGGCTGTGCGTATGTTTGCAACACGTACACGGTTGTCTTTGCCGCATACGACAGACTCAACACGCCCCAGTCTCCAACGTTGAGGGGGTGTGTGATCTTCGTGAATAATCACCATTGCTCCTACAGCAAGATTTGGAATTTCTGACGTCCACTTGGTTCTCGAGCGCAGTTCATTAATGTAGTCTGTAGACCATTGACGCCAGAATTGTTGTTTGATGGCGGCAATCTGTTCGTAGCGATCTAGGTTGCTTATGTTGCTTTCATGAACATCAGGTTCAGGCAAGGCGCGTGGTGCATCTCCAGTTAGAAAATGACCTGCTGTTAGAGCTGCGAGATCATTTGGATCCGACGACAGTGGAGATATTGGACGCGAGTTGAGCACAGCCTCTATCTCAACGACAACAGTGTTTAGTTCTTCGAAAGTGAAGCGTGTGTTCATCAGCGTGCGCACAAGTAGACCCTTCGCACTTTTAACTGCGGCCTCCCAGAGACCGCCAAAATGTGGTGACCTGGGGGGAATAAATTGAAATGAGATTTCTTCGGATGAGCAATACGATTGAATATCTGCTTTGTTCTCAGGCTTAAACATAAAGTTTTTAAGCTCGAGCAATTTGTTGGAAGCCCCAACAAAATTTGTGGCGTTGTCACAATAGATATGGGAGACTGGTCCCCGACGAGCGATCATGCGTTTCAAGGCTTCAAGGAACTTGTTTGTAGACAAGTCCGAGACAATTTCAATGTGGACAGCTTTTATTGTCATGCAAACGAAAATGGCTATGTAGGATTTGGTTGGACCTTTGCCGCGTATGCGAAGATAGGTATTAACAGGACCACAAAAATCCACTCCAACGTGCCGAAATGGTTTATCAGTGGTCAGACGCTCAGGTGGCAACACACCCATGACTTGACGCAATAGGGTTGGACGACATCGTACGCAGTGTACACATGATCTTACGACCTTGCGTGCTAAATCCCTGGCGTTGACAATCCAAAACTGGAGACGCAGTAAGGCGACTAAAGCCTTTGGTCCAGCGTGGTAGTTGCGAATGTGCAAATGACGAACGTAGTTTTGAGCAAATTGCGATTTGCTTGGCAATAAAAGTGGGTGTTTTTGACGAGATGGGAGATTTGCATTTTCTAGCCGGCCTCCTACTTTGACTAATTCATAGCCTGATGTATAATCCAAAAATGGGCTGAGGTACTTCAAACTGCTACGCAGTGGCCTTTGTTTTTGTAGAAGCGAAATATCTTCTTTAAAATATTGCTGCTGTATGTTCCAAACGATACATTCCAATGCGTGGCGCAGCTCGTCAGGCGTAGGCGAAGGCAATTCACAGATGTAATTCTTTCTGCATGCATGGATGAATCTAAACAAATAGGCGGTTATTCGAAGTGAGCGATTATATGAACTCACTTTGTCCAGAGCTTCGATAATGTGGTTGGATTCGATAGTTATTGCGAATGTGGCTTTTCGCTTCTCAATGTTGATGATCTCCATATCCAGATCTAGTTGTTGTTTACTAGGCCAATGTTCCTCAAGTTCACGCAGGAAGGATGGGCCAGTGAACCAAGTTGATGACTCCAGTTCAGCTGCTGTGCAACCCCTTGACACAATGTCAGCCGGGTTACTAGATGATGGCACATGTCTCCAATGACAGCCAGTAGTGATATCTTGAATGCTGGATACTCTATTCCCAACAAATGTTGAAAGCGTAGCTGAGTGCTGTTGGAGCCAGTGCAAAACGATCTGAGAGTCTGTCCAAAAAAAGGTAGAAGACACATAGTTTTCCAGTGTTGGTTTCACCTTGGCGTACAGTTTGCTTAATAGTTGAGCACCACATAGCTCAAGTTTTGGCAACGTTTGCTTCTTGGTGGGAGCTACTCTTGACTTCGAGGTTAGTAACTGGACGAAGACGTCACCCTTAAAATCAATGGAACGGAGATACAGGCAGCAGCCATAAGCGCGTATCGACGCGTCGCAGAAGCCGTGTAGTTGTACATCCGTATGTGTAGCTTTCAAGCAGTAGCGAGGTACTGAAATTGTAGACAATGAGTAAAGCGATGATAAACATTTTTCCCATGCTTGGTGAAGCGCTTGTGGTAAAGCCTCATCCCAAGCGAGCTTTAACAACCAAAGTTCTTGTAGAATAATTTTCGAAACGATAATAAGTGGTGATAGGAAACCAAGAGGGTCAAATAGCGATGATGCAATTGACAGGATTGTTCTCTTTGTCACCTTTGACGTAAATTGCTTGGGCTGAAATGTAAATAGTAAGACATCACGGCGTTGATCCCAAGTAACACCAAGCGCGCTGGTGATGGCGTCTTCACTAAGATTCAGCTCCTTGGCTGATTCATCTTCTCTGAATTCAGGGTGATTAGAGTGCCATTTGGTCAATGGCAGCAATCCTCGGCGAAGTATTTCTGTGACTTCGTGTTTTATATTGCGTAAATTTTCAATTTTGTCTGCTCCACAGAGCAGATCGTCGACATAAAATGATGATTTGATAGTGGCTGCGCCCAGTGGCAGCTCACTAGAATGAAGGTCAGCTATGTGTTGCAGACTGCGTATTGCTAAATAAGGTGCAGCAGCAGTCCCGTAGGTTACGGTGTTGAGCTCGTATGTCTGCAAGTCCATTTCAGGTGACTCTCTCCAATATATGTATTGGTATTTGCGATGATTGTGATGTACGAGAATTTGCCTGTACATTTTGGTAATGTCGGCTGTGATGGCATAACGTACCAAACGAAAACGAAGAAGCAGCGTGTATAGATCTGCTTGTATAGTTGGTCCGACAAGAAGCAAGTCATTAAGCGAGTGTTGTGACGATGATCGACATGATGCGTCAAATACGACCCTCAGTTTTGTGGATGTGCTAGAAGGCTTCAAAACACAATGGTGAGGTATGTAGAAGTGAGGCTCACATACCTTTGGGTTAGCGACCAGTGTCATATGGCCGAGATCCACATATTCCTTCATAAAGCTGATATATTGTGACTTGATCTGTGGCTCTCGTCGCAAGCGGTTTTCCAATGCAAGAAATCTTCTACGGGCAATGTCGCTAGAATTTCCGAGGCAGCTTGGATTCTCCTTAAATGGCAAGCTGACCACGATTCGCCCATCGATAAGTTGATGGGTGGTTTTTGAATATATGTCCTCGCTCATCTGATGATCGGGACGCATAGGAATGTCAGTGATATCAACGGATTCAATATTCCATAGTCGTTTTAGATTATTGTCGATAGACTCTTCTATTGATAGTAAACAAGTAGATGGTTGCGCTTGCTGTTGGTTCCGGTACCTGCCGGAGACAACCCATCCAAATAGGGTTTTCTGCAGTATTGGTAGATTTTCGCCAAGTTTGATCTGACCAACTGCAAGACAATCGTAGAATGATTCCGCACCAAGTAGAAGATCGATGCGGCGAGATTTAGAGAAATGTTCATCCGCCAGTTCAGTGTTTTTTGGAATATTCCAGCTAGATGTATCCAGATCAGCGTCAGGCTGATATGCGATTTGTGATGTTACACAAAATTGTAACGATGTTTCAAAAGGCGAGATACGTGATTTAATCGACGTCGTGGCGCAGGCTTTGATGTTCGTAATTGACTCTCCAATACTAGAAATTTCGACATGTTGCTTATCTCGATGCAGATGAAGCCTTTGTGCATATTCGTCGGTTATAAAATTGACCTGCGAACAAGAGTCAAGTAAAGCTCTACCTAGCTTGTACGAACCTGACGCATCCCGGACCAGTATCATTGCCGTTGCAAGGATGACTTGACCACGTTGCGATTGTTTCATGTGCGAGTGTGTTGCAACCTCTAAAGATTGTGCGTTTGATGCAATATCTAACGGTTGCGAATTTGGTGGTGGCGATTGCGATATATTTGATGACGATATGTATGGCTGCGATGATTGCTCAAAATGTAGCAGCGTATGATGCAGCCGCCGACATTTGTGACAGCGACGATTTGATGGGCATTGTGACACCCTATGGCCTGGCTGCAAACAGTTAATGCAGAGGCCAGCCTTCTTGACGGTATCGAGTCTCTGGATGGTAGCCATGTCGTTGAATTGTGAACAATCAATGAGCCGGTGGGCGGAACTAGAACAGAGAGCACACAATGATTTAGTTATTGCAAATGATAGACCTTGACTAGGCTTGCCAATGCGTTTTTGCTTATGTGTTTCAGATTTAGTCTGCGACGATATGTTGCTGGATTCCAAAAACTGGCAATGCCGCTCCAGAATTTGAGTACATCTTTGCCAAGTGGGTAGCGAACGTAAATCGATAGCTTCGTTCCACTTGTTCCGTGTGTGTTGATCGCATTTTCCCATGATGATATGGATCAACATAGCCTGTGCTATATCCAATCCTGTACCCAGAGACGAAAGTGATCCATATATTGCCGTGGCCTTGTCAATTAGGCTCCGAAGCTGATGGCCATCCGGCTTGCTGACAGGCTGGAGACTAAAAATAGCTTCGATTTGATCTAGAAAAGTGAGTGTGGGATTATCATAACGTTCAGTTAGACGAGCTATTGCCTTCGGATAATTCTCATTAGTTATTTGGAAAGCTCTCACCGCTTCTAAGGCAGGGCCCCTTAGACAATTCAACAAATGATTAAACTTTTCTACGTTCGACAGCGAGGACTCACGGGCAATGATTTGGTTGAACGAAGTGATGAAATTCTTATAATCTGCGCGGTTTCCGTCGAACAGCGGCAACGATAATCTAGGTAGATTTGATACAGGCGTAGCACGAGCAAGCGATGATGCTTCAATTGCAGTGCTATGCATATCCTCAGCAAGCTGCTCCTTAATGCACAATTTTGCACTTATGTAGCTATCCTCCAAATCTGCGCGACCATTGTCATTTGGATCGGCATTCTCAATGGCGGATTGCACTGACAATGCCTGTTTAAAATACTCCTCCAAGATGCCCAAACGGCAGTTCAGTTCTGCATTCGACAATCTCGGTGTTGCTGAAGTATCATCCGTGGCGATCGACACAATGTTTTTTATGCGTAAAATATTGCGTTGAATATTTGCACGATTGAGTTTATTATTTTCAAGCAGCGACATAATTGTTATGCGTGCAGCGAGATTAAACGATATTAATTAGTGTATTTGCTTGCGGTGTCAAAATGTAAACAAACGTCAAAAGATGCCAATAAACGTGCTCACTATATGTAACAATACTGCCAATATGGTAATATTATATAACAAACTCCAACAACACTGCCAAAAAACCAAAACGAAGAGTGAAGATGAGTAGCAGTGACGATAAGAACAGCTAGGCTGAGCAGCAGCGACGATAAGCAGCGAAGAGAATAGGCGATAGTGATGACGTAAGCGGCTAAGCTGCGCAGCAACAACAGCGCAGCAGCGAAGATGTGCAGCAACGAAACGATAATAATAATGCGCAGCCGTGGCGTTACAGCAGCGTAGGTGTGCGCAACGAAACGAAATTGATGATGAGCAGCAGCGGCGAAACAGTTACGACGCAATATAACTGTTCTTTCTAAGCGCACCGTGCTAAGCAACTGCAACTCAATACATATGTATGTATGGACATATGCAAAGAGACGAAACAACGAAATATAAAACGATATATATATTCGTTGGCGACGATTATAACGGATCTTCCAAAAGATCTGTCGTAATGCCGTTGGTACAGTTGCGTCGAGAAAAACGCGAGGGCTTTGAAAATCTCGATTTTCAATACGAAAGTGTGTAAAATTCAGCGGTCTTCAGCTAGTCCGCGTGAATTTATGCGACGAAAAACGGGTGTATCAGCTTCAATTGCGCGACACGTGATACCGATGTGTACACGTTCAAGCAATTTCAACGAAAGTTGTCTTACTGCACTTGGCTTAGTTTTTCAAAATATACGAAATTTTCCGAAATTGATGCACCTGCCCCACGTTGGGCGCCAAAATGTTGGATCAGAAGAGTTTTTCTGACCCAGAAACACTTATCTAGGATGGGCGTGCACAAAAGCCAGAAAATTTAAGCTCGTGCTAGGCAAGACAAAAGGAGAAGCGACACGTCCGTTTGATTATAGAGTAATTAGCGACTGATTTATTGCGCATTGCGTAGGCAGATGCGTAAGCTTAGCTTTAACATTAATGTGAGAGTAACATTAAGAGTGAGTGTATAATGTTATGTGAATGTTACATGATTTGCTCTAAATGTTACGTGTATATGTATGTGTTTTATGTTATT